>CAUYPK010130124.1:0-13169 GCA_963574355.1 Loris lydekkerianus
TTATGCAAGGCGGCAAAAAGGGAGCCAAGAATAAAGTGGTTGATCCATTTTCTAAGAAAGATTGGTATGATGTGAAGGCACCTTCTATGTTCAATATAAGGAATATTGGGAAAACACTAGTCACCAGGACTCAAGGAACCAGTGAGTATAAATTGGGGGATGTATATTGTAGCCAGCATATTGGCCTGCTTTAAGTTCTGTTAGGAGACTTGAATGTCTGCTTTTGTACCTGTGGTGCTTGCTCTTGGTACAACATTGTAGAAGCAAGGTGGTGGTTTTATTAGATTACTAAAAATGTGTATAAGTAGTTTTGCGCTGTTAATGAGTCACTGGCATCTAGATCCTCAATTTCTAACCTCAATTTACGTGTATGATTTTGTAGGCTTGTCTTTGCTACTTGGTTCTGTTGTTAGTAAGACATTTGATTCTTGTTTTGTAGAAATTGCATCTGATGGCCTCAAAGGTCGTGTGTTTGAAGTGAGTCTTGCTGATCTGCAGAATGATGAAGTTGCGTTTAGAAAATTCAAGCTGATTACTGAAGATGTTCAGGGCAAAAACTGCCTGACTAACTTCCATGGCATGGATCTTACCCGTGACAAAATGTGTTCTATGGTTAAAAAATGGCAGGTGAGACCAAAAGACATAGTGCTATGGAATGTGTGACCCAGGCTGTCATATAGTGTGATGACAGGAAGAAGCGTGTTGTGTAATTGTGGTTGAGTTCATTTTAAATCCCTGATTGTTTTCTTGGTATCGTTGAGTGCTTATTTTGGGGTTGGTAAACTGTGATCTTCTCATTTTGCTTACCTCTTTAAATTCAAGATTTAATACTGGGTTATGATTAAGTCAGGATTTTTTGCTTCTGGGATTAGTGGTATTTTGAGGAACATCTAGGTGCAATTAGGCAGTTTTGCCTATCTTCAGAATATCTTTGGACCTCAAAATCTGTAGTGAGTTTATGGTGAAAGAATCTTTGATTACCTTTGGCAACAAGCATAATAGTGGCAGAGCATTTGGTGTGAGATTGAAATCTTGGCTCCATTTCTCAATTGGATTCTCTCTGGAGAGTAACTTAAGCTTGCTATGCCTTAGTTTTTTATCTGCAAAATGGAGGTAAGAATATCATTTCATTTATTGTGAGGATGAAATTAAAAATCCATGTAAACATGCTCTTGACACAAAAAGCTCTTAGTAGTAAACAGTATCATTTCAAATGTGCCTGGCTAGCCACCCAGTTTAGGAATATTTTGTATGTGGGAATGAATGATGACAAAATGTTTCGGTCCCAAATGACATCTACTGATTATACCGTTACATTTATTTCTGACATTCCTCTAAGATGTGTGTTTTGTTTTATTTTGTTTGTTGAAGTTTTGTTGAGACAAAAATTGCACTTTGTAGGCAGGGCTAGAGTGCAGTGGTGTCATTGTAGCTCACAGCAACCTCAAACTCTTAAGCTCAAGTGAACCTCCTGCCTTAGCCTCCAGAATAGCTGGGACTACTGGTGTGCACCACCACACCCAGCTAATTTTCCTTATATTTTTGTAGAGATGATGCCTTGCTATGTTGCCCAGGCAGATCTTGAACTCCTAGGGTTCAATTGATCCATCTTGGCTTCCCAAAGAGTTAGGATTACAGATATGAGCAACTGCACCTGGCCTACCTCTAAGGTTTTGTGGTTCCATTTCTAAAATCCTTTGGCTGTAATTGTATTGATACGTTCATTTTTTTTTTTATAACTATGGTTTAAAATTCACAGAAGGCAAACAAGGCAAATCACTTTTCATCACTAAGATTTTTTTATATTTTCAGTGTAGGCAATAATATGACCACTGGTTAAGGACTTAATTATATTTTAGTTGTGAAATTGAATATTTAATTCTCAGCATGCCTTTGGTTTGGAACAAAAAGGACATTTAAGGCAGCGCCTGTGGCTCAGTGGGTAGGGCGCCGGCTCCATATACTGATGGTGGCGGGTTTGAGCCCGAGCCTGGCCAAACTGCACACAAACAAACAAAAATAGCTGGGCACTATGGCAGGTGCCTGTAGTCCCAGCTACTCGGGAGGCCTAGGCAAGAGAATCTCCTAAGCCCAGGTGTTGGTGGTTGCTATGAGTTGTGACACCACCGCACTCTACCGAGGGCAATAAAGTGAGACCCTGTTTCAAAAGAAAAAAAAGGACATTTAAAGAAATTGTGCATTTACCAGCACTCTGGGAGGCTGAGTTTGGTGCTTTGCTTCAGCTCATGAGTCTAAGACCAGCCTAACCAAGAGTGAGACCCCAGCTGCTCAGGAGGCTGAGGTAGGAGAATCACTTGAGCTCAAGAGTTTGAGATTGCTGAGTTAGGATGTCATTCTTTTGGGTGCAAGAAAGTTGAGATTTTGTCTCAAAAAAATCCAAAAAATGTGCGTTTAGTGTTAATTCACCCATCCTTTACCTAATCAGAAAACATTTTTTAAAAGATGAAAATAAAGGCAGGGCACAGTGGTTCATGCCTCTAATCCCAGCACTTGGGCCGGTATATTGCCTGAGCTCACAGGTTCAAGACTAGCCTGAGACCTGAGTGAGACCTCATCTCTAAAAAATAGCCAGGAGTTGTGGTGGGCACCGGTAGTCCCAAGCTACTGAAGAGATTGAGGCAAGAGGATTGCTTAAGCCCAGGAGTTTAAGGTTGCTGTGAGCTATGATGCCACAGTACTCTACCAAGGGTGACCAAAGGGAGACTCTGTCTCCCAAAAAGAAAAAAGATGAAAATATAAGTGTACATGTCCTAATAGAGTATTGTTGAATCTGTCTTAAAACCTATTTTCTTTCCTCTCATGTAATCATGACATTGATAAGGGGTGGGCTATTAAAAGTAATACGTTTATATATGCAAAGAGGGTGGATGTGCATGCAGTTGAGACAGTGATAGTGATGATGGTGGAATTAGGAAGGAAGACAGTTGAGATGACTTGTATTTTTTTAATTGGATGTGAAGAATAGAATTTGGGGGTAACTTGGTAAGTTTATTTTAAGGAAGTTAATTCTACAAACTAGATATTTATTGGATTACGTACTTTATATTGCATAATGAATATTTGACATTGCAGCTTTTCAGAATTAGAACTTGTTATGTGTAACAGTATCTTTTTTCCCTAGACTATGATTGAAGCTCATGTTGATGTTAAGACTACCGATGATTATTTGCCTCATCTGTTTTGTGCTGGTTTTACTAAAAAACGCAACAATCAGATACAAAAGACCTCTTACACCCAGCACCAACAGGTTCACCAAATCCAGAAGAAAATGATGGAAATCATGACCAGAGAGGTGCAGACAAATGACTTGAAAGAAGTTGTTAATAAATTGATTCCAGACAGCATTGGAAAAGACATAGAAAGGCATGCCAATCTATTTATCCTCTCTATAATGTTTTTGTTAGAAAAGTAAAAATGCTGAAGAAACCTAAGTTTGAGTTGGGGAAACTCATAGAGATTCATGGTGAAGGTTGTAGTTCTGGAAAAGCTACTGGGGACAAGACAGGTGTTAAAGTTGAACAAGCTAATGGATATGAACCACCAATCCAACAATCTGTCTAAAATTCAGGCTTTTTAATAATCACAAATAAAAAATACTATTTGTGATTTCCTTTTCCTGAACAGTCTTTATAAATAGTCTTGACAGTATCAAGAAAAAAAAAAAGATGCTTAAATCTATATGTCATATGTAATATGATCTTAAGAACGTGATATTCATAACTATATGCTTAGTGGGAAAGATAGCTATTCGTGAATATTGGGTGGCTTTTCTTTCTCTTGCCTAACAGATTACCTTTTTGATCCAATAAAAGAAAAAAGAATGTCTTTCTTTGCTGAGTTTCATCACGGGGAAATAATACATGCAAAATTAAACTACTTCTAGCAGTGCTCTTGTTACCAGGCACAGCTAGCTCTCAGGCATCGCTATACATTACTGCCACTGAAAAACATGCTGGAAACAAGCTTTGCTTTGTGTCACATATGTGTCACCTACTTTTGAAACAAAACTTCAGTGCCTTTGTATTCCATGTTCCATAAGCCAACATAGGCTATTTTCTCCTCCCTATGATACATATTTCAAACCAAGGATGATGAACTATTTACACCATCCAGAACTTCAATAGAACATTTGACATGGGGTGACTGACTTTAAATGAAACCATCAAACCAAAGAACAGGTAATGAAACAAAGAGAAGTTAGGTGGCAAACTGTGGTGCTGATTCATCAGGAAAGTTCAGGCTAGCCACATAAACAATATGTGACGAAAGGCCGCTGCCATAGTATTCTTCTGCAATCACATTTTATGCACATAAAAAATGACAGTCTAGAGAAAAAAGGGATAGGAGGCAGGGGACAATGCAGGTAAAGCAGAAACAACACTGGGACAACAATAGGGTATCTAGAGATAAGCAGAACAATTGGTTTTTCTGACTGGTGTGCACCAGGCACAGAATGTTCAATAATCTTTGAGATTTGATAAAGAGAAGGAATAAAAAGATTTCTGCTTCTGAGTCTTTAAAACTGAAAATAAAGCATTGCAATAATTTAGCAAATACATTGTACTTTATATTTTTGTGTTGTTAAATTCATAGAAAATTTTAAAGTTACAGAAAATGTATAAAGTAGGTTAGACCCAGCCAGTGCTGTGTAAGTGAAGGGCAAGGACAAATCACATTGACAGCACTGACATTTTACCCACTGGTTCATTGGGAAGCTTTAATCTGGACATTTAGAACGAGCACATCCTGGTAGTTAGCCAAGACTTATGTCAAGATCTTAACATACGATGTTAATGTTGTCTAAGCACCTGCATAAGTCTGACTTCTTTAAATTCTCACTTTCCATACTGAAAGTACCATTATATAGTTGTACATGACCTTCAGAAAAATTGATTCCATCTGTTTATGACTGTGTGTTAAAATTAGATTTTTGCCATTGCTTCAGGTGTGTTGCTTTCTCTGGACTGATTTGCTGATTTCTCTGGATTCTAGAGGGACAAGCAGAAGGCCACGATTCCTTCCAAAGCCTCGGCTCTGCCTTGGTTTGCTTACTCAGCCACCTTCTCCTTACTGCTGTGATGATTAATAACTTGTTTGCAAGGACAAGCTACTTTCTATCCATGCAATCCACTTCTTTACTCTATAGTCCTAGTCTGGAACCAAACCCTCCATATCTTGTAACATCTCTGTGTGTGTAGTATGTGTTTAGACACAGGTATAAATGAATGAAACATAGCTACCTGCAACAATATAGATGAATCAGAGAGACTGAATGTTGAGTATAAAAAGTAAATTTTCAGAAGACTTACACTATTTTTAGAAATTTCAGATTCCGTCAAAATAGAAGAAAATATTGTTTGGCAACATTTGCATATGTGGTAGAATTACTTCTCAAATCCAGAAGAATAAATAGCACAACATTCAAAGTAGTAGGTAAATGAAATGGAAACTACCAGAAATATGAAAGTTGTATATACAAGTAACTTCAATGGTACTAAGATATTCTGACTTTTCAGATGTGAACATTTTATGATTGTTCTATTATTATACTTCTTAACTTACCAAAATTAAAATGCATTATTTTGTATTACATATTAAAGTATTAAATATCACATTAAATTTAATTAAAAATTAGTAGTAAAATATTGCATCAGGATTATTGAAATAAAAATTAAAAATAAAAGTATGCATTGAAAGACATAATAAAAAAATTTAGAACAATTCATATTAAATATGTAACATATGGGTTTTACTTTTAGAAAAGTTATGAATTTCTTATTTCATTTGGCAAAATGAAGTATTGTATATTTTTCCTATATCCAGTTCATAATATAACTGGAGTATTGTATATTTTTCCTATACCCTTTAATGCAAATAACCTGCATGAATTTCTATCAAGAAGTTTTTTTATGAGTTAATATTTTATCACTAACATCTAAAAATCAAGGATGTGAAGGTATGAGAGCATTCTTACTGTGCAAAAGAAGTACAATTAAAAGAAAATATCACCATTTTTTGAATTCCAAGAGGAAGAGTTATGCTATTTATCCACTGGGTAAGTCACTCCACCTCTGTAAGGTCTTCAGGAGTTAAAAAGAGAGGAATAAGAACTTCCTCACAGTTATTGTTGTATCTCCTCCCCCCCACCACCATCACCCCATCACTACACAAAATAGTAGTTTCAGTCAGTAGTTTCCCAGGTGCTATTCCTGGATGCATTAGCACGGTCTGAGGACTTACTAGAAATATAGATGTGACACCTCTCCCTCGACCCTATAACTCAAACTCCCTGGAAGGGAGTTTCTATACTCTGGGTTTGAACAAGTCCCCCTGGTGACTTTAATGCACCCAAATTTTCAAAATGTCTGCCCTATCTTACTACATCTCGTTTCATATAAGAACTTTAGTTTTCTCTGCTTCGACACTAAGATAAATATGACACTATATCTAAAATAATGTAAAATTTAAATGTGATTTTACTAAAGAGTAGTTCACTGAAAAGAAGGAGACAAGTGTTCAGGCTATTTTTCACAATTACTTGTTCTCTTCAATTAAGACAAACATTCAAGAATTTCTGATTTCCTGACTCTAGTGATGAGGTTGCCCAACCAAGTGATTGCTACAATCGCTTCAAGCTCAAATTTTCAATGATTCTATTTTATCTCTGAAAATGTAAATATCAACATCTTCAAATATAATCCTAATAATATTCAGCAACCATTTCCGTAGCCCTGTCTCATGCACTCTGACACTTTTCAGTCATTCCTTTCTTCATTAAACATATTTTGGATGCAAGTGTTGCTCAAGAATTTGTAACGAGAAGTAAGAAATAGGAAACTATGTAAGACCCAGTACCTGTGTTGACAAAACATGCAAACCTACAAAATAGGTTACAAAAGTGAATATCTGTATTCCAAGTAGCAAGCAGGGAAGAAAGTGCCATTGTGACATAGAGAGGAGCTAACGTATTTATTCAAAAATCAGAGCACAGATATGAAAATAATAATAAAAACCAAATGTTCAGCTTTTTGACTGGTCAGTGCATTTTTAGGAGTTCAATGGTAATAAATTACTACTTGCATTAGCAAGATGTTTGGTCTTCTTAGAACTATTTTTCTTTATGAGAAAATATTCTAGAGAACAGATACTTTATCTTTTTTTTTTTTTTTTTTAATCCATTTTCTCCTGCTAAGAAATGCTGAACCGAGAGAGAGAAAGAGAGAGAAGCTGGCGATATATCATTTTTCTTATTTTGGTAACACTTGATTTTACCTGGGGTTCGCCCTAAACACTGAGACCAATCTCTTTCTGCTCTGCAACTCTAGTCACAGAATAAAACACCAACAGTGAAACATTTCATCCAGGGTTCATTATCTAAGATTACTCAAACTTGAACTTCTATCCGTAAAGTCCTTTAGTTGGCCTACAATCAACTCAAATTCTTCTTAGCCCCAGAGTGACTATAATAATGTTCTTAGTAACTATGTGTGTATGCCATGAATTCATTAATGTATTTTCATGAATTGAGCTTAATTTTTTAGAAAATGTGTATTTTTCAGCACATTTTGCTTCTTTGAATTTATCTAGATTTCTATAGGGAAAACTGGTCCAGTGAAAAGTGATTGTTCTAAACTAGACTGGTTGTATTATGTTTTCAATGCTTCAATTAACTAGTAACAGCTATATATGGAGATTTCATTTTGACTTTGAGCATGGTCCCAAATATCAGTGGTAGACTCTCATTAAAAATGAACTTTGCATTAATGTTCCTCCCCAGTAGGATAATCAACAATCCTGAAGATATGTTAAGAGAGTGATACTTCCTCATACTGAACTTCAGTTCTCAATGCTGCCCAAAATATGTGAGTGTTTTTACTTTATCAAAGAGCCCAAGAAAATCCAACCATTCATTCTTTGTTTCTTATATACATGGCAAATCTATTGTATGCCACTTATTGACTAAATGCTTCAGAGGATACATTTCAGGCACTCTGTTCTCCAAGACCTTACTATTTGGAAAAAGATATTTTATGGGAACTAGTTTAAATGTCCTCAGAGGGTCCCATAATGCTATCTTCACCACAAATCTACTTTTTCTTGTTGTTGTTTTTGCAGTTTGGCCGCGCTCGAACCCACCACCCTCGGTATATGGGACCCTACCCACTGAGCCACAGGCGCCACCCCCACAAATCTACTTTTAAATAAAAACTAAACATACAAGCTAATAAACTAAAACAAAAGGTTATGAATTTTCCAAAAAAAAAAAAATCTTTTGACCTCTCAGGGTATATTACGTAAGGCACCCAGAAAGGCTTTTATTTTAATTGCTGTAAAAATTTGTTCTAAAATCAATTAATTGATTGATTCATTTCCCACCTAAAAATCTATTTTAAATAAATGGATTGATTAGGACAATAAAAAAATTCTAGTTTAGGGGCGGCACCTGTGGCTCAAAGGAGTAGGGCACCAGCCCCATATGCCGGAGGTGGTAGGTTCAAACCCAACCCTGGCCAAAAACTGCAAAACAAACAAACAAACAAAATTCTAGTTTAGATAAGAAATCCTAAGACCATAGGCTCATATTAATGTGGTGATTTTCTGTGCTTGTGACCTTGAAAGAAAATAACACCTCTGAACTTGAGTCTCTTTACCGATTTTAAAAAAAAGTATAAATACCTGTCTTCCTACCTACCAGGGATATTATGACAATAATATAAACAATGAAAAGTGGAAGTTAATTTAACCAGTGAAATACAATGAATGTATGTTTTTTATTTATGATTAATAAATTAAAGAGCTAATAGACTATTTTATTTTATTAAATGTTATTCCTAACCAAGAGTTTATAAAGCACTGACCTCCGTTTTGTCTGTTCTTTGTGGTGTATCACGTCTAAATGCATGGAGAATAATGAAATCTTATTTCTACTTCTCCTTTTCCTTTCTGATTATTACTAACAAGTGAAAACGCCCCCTGCATGGAGCTGCCCCTCCCCCCCTTGCTCTTTCTCTCTCTCTCTAGGACAGGTGTTAATGAGTAACAGAAGGAGAAAGAGCAGAGCATGAGCAGAGGAAGGAATTTCACGTTTTGCACAGAAGATAATAAAAGCCTAAAAAATTATAAGTTGATATCAAAAGAGAGAGAATATATGAGTTTCCATAATTATACTTTTTTCTAAAATAGAAGTAACATTTCAACTGTTGTGATAGTTAACATTTCAGGCTCAGAACCCTTGGCAAAACAAATATTTACTGGATATTTCTCAACCGAAGACTTCTTCAAAGGGTATCTTTTTATATAGATCACCATTTATACATGTTAGAAATAATTTAGCCATCCTGAAACCAATTCTACTTTATCTTCCTCAGACAATTATTATCTTATTTTTTTTTCAACAGGACTTACTGAAATCATTTTACATCAAAAATTATGAGTCGCATTTGCTCAGGTTAGTCTGAAGCACCAGAGACTCAGGAAGCCAGCCCTGCCATTTAGTCTGTGACTGTATGTAAGTCAAACTCTTTGGAGCTCTGGTTCCTTACCTATTTAATGAGAAACTGGTTTTGATTTAGCTCTATGATTACATTTACCTCATATTCTGTGTTTTTTCTTTTCTTCTTATAATTATTTACCACATACATGCAAGAAAATCATCACCAAAGATAAATTTGTGGAATAATTTCTCTGAAGTTAATGGTCACTTTTGGAGAGAAGATCTGTATTCAAGACCTCAGAAGTGAAACATTCTAAATATTGTAATTGACTCATCAGATTATTACAATACAAAAAGAAAATTTGATGGGTAGAGCTTCTTAACCTCACCCCTATTGACATTTTGAGCTGGATAATTCTTTGGGGGACAGGAAGAGCTGGCTGTCCTATTCATTGTAGAAAGTTTAGAAGCATTCCTGACCTCTACTCTTTAAGTGCCAGTGGCACCCTTCCAAATACAAGAGACAAAATTTCTTTACACATTGCCAAAGTCCCCTAGGAAAGGAGGACAAAACCAACCCTAGCTGAGAACCACTGAGATATGAAAACAGTCAAATTATTGGATCATTGAGATTTGGTCTTCCAAACATTATTTTTTATGTAAGTATATTTATTGTCCTCAAACATTAAAAAATCTCCCTTTTTTCAATTCTGTAACTAGCAATGCCAATATAATTATTATGCAGTATTTATGACCATAACACTAATTTCCCTTAGGATTTTATATTGAAAATATAGATGTCATATTAATGGAATAAAATATTTTTACTTCCATAGTTATTTTGTAAGACTAATAATTTCAAAAAGCAAATTCTGAAGCAGAAAAATTTTAATGACATTGTATTTTTAATGACTGAGCTGCAATGAGATTGAACTAATAAAAAAAGCTAATTTTTTAGTATGATAGTTCAATAGGGATAAGAGCCAACAGACTTAAGTCTCCAGAAAATTGAACAATCATCACACCATTTCTTCTAAGAATAATTTCTAACAAAGCAAAACTTTTACTGGTTTTAAAAGAATTTGGTCTAAAAGGAGTGTGTATTGGACTTAAAGGCTGAAAGAGTGTACATTTTTAATAGACTGTGTTTTGTATGGCATATTCATTGCCGAAGAAATGAAGGACATTTCAACTACTGTACATCAGAGATGCTGTGAAACTAAAGAAAGACTAGAGTAGCAAAACTTTTGAACACATAAGCGATACATGTAGGTCTCCAGGGGTCCTCAAACTACGGCCCGCGGGAGCACATGCGGTGATGTGATTGCATTTGTTCCCGTTTTGTTTTTTTACTTCAAAATAAGATATGTGCAGTGTGCATTGGAATTTGTTCATAGTTTTTTGTTTTTTTTTAAACTATTGTATGGCCCTCCAACGGTCTGAGGGACAGTGAAGTGGCCCCCTGTTTAAAAAGTTTGAGGACCCCTGGTAATGTTCTTTCCCTATTAATACATGTATTCTGTGAAAAGAAATTGCTGAGCTCTTTCTGGATGAGTAGGATCTGGGGGAAATGTCTTGGTTAACTTCCTTGTGTTACTGTTCCCTACTAAGGTCAGGTTAAGTTCAAGTTTTCAGTCACTTAGATGTAACTTTATAAATACAAAAATTTAAACCACAATATTGTCAGCATCATTGGCCTATCAATTGTGTCATTGTCTAGGTTTTCAATGTAGGTAACAATGCCAATCAAGAACTGAATTAGTATTATTGTGGAACGGGTAACTAAGCAGACACGTATCCACGTGTAATCAAGTGAGCTAATTTCTGGGTTTCTAGTTAGGATCTTCTGTTCACTTAACAGGTCTCTCCTGCTTGTATGCTTCATAGCTAAACTGTACTCAAATTCAGGTACACAGGAATTCAAAATTAATGTAAGTCACAATGTCCTCATTAATTGATATTGTCTCTATTGTCCTCACACGACAATGACTTTGTTCACTTGATTTCCCTCCCTCAGGTATATTGATATAGCTTTTTTACATTAATTATTTACCTAGTGTCACAAAGGGTAGCTATCATTAATAGTTTCCTCAGTAGAGTTAAAAAACAGAAAAAACATTTGAACGAGCAAAGTCACATTCAAAAAGACACATTTTTCTCAAACTATAACATAATTAACAACTACAAGCCATTGAATTGCTGCTTGGGTACAGGAGGTGTGACTTTAAAATAGTGACACTGATTTTCCCATGTGTCTTTGGAACTCAGCTACATTACATAAGACTCACACTACATATGTTAATCCTAAAATTAAAGACAACTACATCTTCGACAGCACTTTACCCCAACACAAGTAAGTCATGTTCTATACCTCACCTCAGTTGAGCAGTTTGCCTTTCTAAACTCATACAGGGTTGTTTTGTGTGTGTGTGTGCGGGGGGGGGGGGGGGCAGTGCTCCATGTATATATAGTTCTTGGAAGGACCCTTATAAAGCATTTCCTTTTAAGACAAAATTGGTGAAAATGAAATTAGCTTTCTTTTACTAAGGATCTTAGAAGGATATTGGGAAAAATTTGTCAAGCCTATAAATTCCTTTTTATGCACGAGAACTACCACTTTGTGTTAAGCATCATTTCAGGGAAATCATACACCTTCTTCATTGTTTTCAATTAAGTATTACTTCCCCCAAATGAAAAATAATACCAAAGCATTAATTCACTTATTCCTTAGACCCAATCTGTGACGTACTGTGATCTACACAATTTGTGCTGCAAATATACAATCAAGAGCTATAAAACGTTTAAGCCAAGCACATTCTGTATACTCAATAAATATGGTATTGCATATATACTTCAGCACATAAAGCAAATAGGTTTTAGAACCAAATAGACTTGGCTTTGGATCTTAATTCTATCCCTACTTAAAATGATATTTGATCCTTTGAAATGAATAGTTTTTGAAGATTTAATAAATAGTAGGTATGGCACATAAAATTTCTTTTCTTTTTTTTTTTAATTATTGGGGATTAATTGAGGGTACAATAAGCCAGGTTATACTGATTGCATTTGTTAAGTAAAGTCCCTCTTGCACTTGTGTCTTGTCCCTAAAAAGTGTGGTACACACCAAGGCCCCAACCCCCTCCCTCCTTTCCTCTCTCTGCTCTTCCTTTCCCCATCCCTCCCTCCTTCTTTCTCTCTCTGCTCTCCTCTTCCCCTACCCCCACCATGACCTTAATTGTCATTAATTGTCCTCATATCAAAATTGAGTACATAGAATTGATGCTTCTCCATTCTTGTGATACTTTACTAAGAATAATGTCTTCCACTTCCATCCAGGTTAATACAAAGGATGTAAAGTCTCCATTTTTTTTAATGGATGAATAGTATTTCATGGTGTACATATACCACAGTTTGTTAATCCATTACTGGGTTGGTGAGAATTTAGACTGTTTCCACATTTTGGCGATGGTAAATTGAGCTGCAATAAACAGTCTAGTACAAGTGTCCTTATGATAAAAGGATTTTTTTCCTTCTGGGTAGATGCCCAGTAATGGAATTGCAGGATCAAATGGGAGGTCTAGCTTGGGTGCTTTGAGGTTTCTCCATATTCCTTCCAAAAGGGTTGTACTAGTTTGCAGTCCCACCAGCAGTGTAAAAGTGTTCCCTTCTCTCTACATCCGTGCCAGCATCTGCATTTTTGAGATTTTGTGATGTG
>CAUYPK010130125.1:0-13244 GCA_963574355.1 Loris lydekkerianus
TTAGTAAATGTGGAATGTAAATGTCTTGGCACAGTAACTAAGAAAATGCCAGGAAGGCTATGTTAACCATTGTGATGAAAATGTGTCAAACGGTCTATGAAGCTAGTATATGATGCCCAATGATCATATCAATGTACACAGATATGATATAAAAAAAATTTTTTTTAAAGAGCAAAAAATAAAAAAATAAAAATATAAAAATTTGCACAGTGGAATACTATGCAGCATGTTAAAAAAATGAACTGTAGATATAACATAGAAGAAGCCCTAAAATATGCTGAACTAAGGAACACAGATACAAAAGAAGAGCATGCTATATGATTCCATTTATATGAAGCTCAGCATAGGAAATGTATGGTTGCAGAAGTCAAAATGATGGTTAAACCTGGGAATTGTGAGTAGGTAGTATTTACTCCCTAGGGTCCAAGGGAACTTTCTGGAGTAATGGAAATGTTCTATAATTTGATCTGAGGGATGTGTATATACTTGATCTGTATATACTTGCATATACAGGTATGTGCAAATGTAAAATTCATCAAGTTGTACACTTAAAATTCTGTGCATCTATTTTTGTGTTATGCCTCAATTTTTTAAAAGTTTATTGGTTTCTACATTACTATTGTACATCAAAAAAATTCACATTAAAACCACGTGCCAGAGGCAGCAGTTTGGGACTTTTTGTTAGTTTAAGCCTTCGTTAAGAGAAGTTATATTTGTAAATATCTCACAGAAAGCATGAAGGAGCTCCAGAAAGAAAAACACATCTGTTTCATTCAGGCCCATTGTTACTTTCATGTGTCCCAGAAGCAACATCTGTCTTCAATTCCACTAATAAAATAAGTTAATTTTTTATATTCAGACTCTAACAGAGAATTTTCTATTTGTCCTTTCTTCTTCTTTCTTAGTAGCACACAATTCAGCCTAATCATGGTTTCTAATTTTCTTTTCTTTAATTACTGTGACCCATAATCCAACCTGAATTTTTCTACTAAGTTCATACAGTCAGCCACACTTACTGAGAATATACTCTGTGCAAGCCTCAGTACAGTGCATTCACCCTGCCTTCAAAAGTTCTTGAGGCAGAGAATTCAGTGGCAAGAATAGTAGTTGTAATAATAACAGTCAACATTTTCTGAATATTAACTTTATATGAGGCATCCTCTAAGTAAGCACTTTATGTGAATTAGCTCATTTAATCATCACATGAACCTTAAGAGGCAGTACGAGATATTATGAGATTGACATCATTGGTATGAAAGAGAAGGATAAAAATCCCCTCTATTATCTCAAGCAATTCAACTCTGCTCTTACTTGCAAACCCAAGTTTAGCAAAATAAAGGTAAGCAGCTGAACTCAAAAATAGCTTAGAGATAAGCCGTTGTAAGGGAACATGCCCTTTGGAGATCCAGCCATGCACAGAGACACATACACCCTCCATACACATACATTAGGTAAATTTTTTTTTTTTCTTTTTGTAAACTGGACTTTTATGAATTGGCACCGATGATAACTGCCTATCTTTCTTACTACCACATTCAGTTTTTAGATAAATGATTTTTAATTCCTGTTTTACGTCATATTCATTTTCTATTGCTGTGTAACAAATTATCCCAAAACTAACAGTTTAAATGCATATTTATTATTTTTCAGTTTCTGTGGGTCTCTCAGTTTACCCAACTAAGGTAAACCTAGACTTTTAATAATACTATCATTGAGGTATCAGCTAAGCTGCAACCATGTGAGCTTGGGAAAAAACCGTGGTTGTTAGTAGAAGTTAGTTTCTTATATATTATGAACGTCCCATTTTCTTATTAGCTGTTGCCATAGACTGCTTTCTGCTCTAGAGGTCCTTGCCACATGCTCCCTTCCGGGGGACCTCCCGCAACATAATTTATTTCTTTAAGGCTAGCTGGAGAATCTCTGACCTTGCAGGGGATGAGAAGTAGGGGAGCAAAATTCGGCCATTTTTTGAAGGGCTTATCTGATTAGATCAGACCCACCAGGACAATCTCTTTTAATAACTCCGAGTCAACTGATTAGGACCCTTAGTACATCTGAAAAGTTTCTTTTTCCATATGATGTAACATAATCATAGAATTGATATCCCATCATATTCACAAGTCCTGCTTACACTTAAGGGGAGAAGATAATACAGGGTGTGTACACCAAGAGACGGGTGTGAGCTAGTAAACAAGAATTTTGAGAAAGATTTCTCTAAACAAAGATTAGGATAGAAAGAAGAAAAAATTTATTTTACTTTTCCAGACAGAAAAGGCACCAGCACAGAAGTGACAGTGAAATAGTGTTAAGGCAGAGAGAACCAGGTACTCAGATTTTTTATTTATGAGTCATAAAGGGGATAAAGAAGATTTATGGCTATAACCAAATTAACAGAATACTGTAAACGGTTACATCGGCTCCTCCTCTCTTCTTAGCAGCAGGCTCATAACAGAAGCAGCTGTCGCCCTGGAGATAGGTTTACCACTGGCCATTGTGTTCCTATCAGGTACTCTGATATACAGTTTGGGGCAGGAACTAGGGCCTACAGCTGGCACTACACTCTCACCCCAGCACCACCACCCTCCACACCCCTCCCCACACACACACACACAGGAGAACTCTTCAAAGCTGTAAAATGCAACTTCTAAAAGGTGGTTTACTTTATAGGTCTAATGAATGTAAAAGAGAAAAAATTTACATTTCCTTAAGACTTGGCGTAATAGCCTTCTATCCATGGAATCAGAAACATCGGTGTTTCTTTGCATCTCTGTTAGTTGACACTTTACCTATCAGTCCATCATTTTCAGTTATTAAAAGGTAAATTGGTGGGATTTTTTTTTTCCCTTTTCTGCTTGGGATCCCAATATTCATTTGTTCCATGTCTCCAGACTAGAAAACTTTTTCAACTTTTTATAAATTAGTTTTTATTTAAAATGAAGTTGTAGTAGTCTGAATAATGGCCTCTGAAATATATCCATGTCCTAATTCCTGGAACCTGTGAATATTACCTTATATGGCACAAGGGACTTTTTAAAGAGATTTTGTAGATGTGATTAAATTAAGAATCTTGAAAGGGGTATATTATTCTGGATTACCTAAGTGGACTTGATATCATCTAAATTATCCTTACCAGAGGAAGCAGGAGTCAGAGGGAAAGGGAACGTGATGTGGAAGCAGAAGGTAGATGATGCATTTTGAAGCTGAGGAAAGGCCCCAAACCACAGAATGCAGGTGACTTCTAGGAGGCGGAAAAGGCAGGGAATGAATTCTCTCCCAGTAGCCTCCTAGAGGAACCAGCCCTACCAACACCTTGATTTTAGCTCAGTGAAACAGATTTCTAATTTCTGACCTCCAAAACTGTAAGAACATAAATTTGTGTTGTTTTAAGCCACAGAGTATGTGGTAATTTATTACAACAGCAATAGGAAACTAGTACAGAAGTTGTAATCTATTAGTTTCCTGAAAAGGTCATATTTCTTTTATATATAGCCTTGAGTAAATAAGCTTCCCTCATTATACAAATGATTATCCATGAATAATGAAAGATTATTTAACTGAGTTTGAATATGAGAGTAAGAAGAATTTTTATTTGGTTTTGCTTGTTTGGTTAGTGTTCAATATGCAGGAGACTTCCTGGATTTGCTTGAATAGAGACAGAAAATTGCAAGGAAATAAAGAGTTAACATAAATTGGCTTTGAATGAAAGCCTAAAAGAAGAGGAAGATGAGAGTAGAAGATGTCAAAGACATTTCACTTTAGTTGCGCACAGGTTCAGTCTCTTGTCTTTATCTTTCAGCGAAGATTGAGTCCATGTTTCTAGAATAGACAGAATAAGCCTTGGAAACAGCCCTCTCCAATTTGCTCCTTTTAGCTTTTGTCTTAAAGGTTATATTCTGACTGCCCAAAAGAAGTAACAGCTGCTCGGGATAATTTATCTTTGAATAACCCATCTTCCTAGTTAAATTGAACTTGGTTTGCCCAAGATCTAAATTGAAGGGATTGGTTTAGGTTCTAAGAGGCTACCCCTGGAAGAATCAAAGCATTGGCTGAATTCGTTTTTGGAAATGTGTTTCCCATCAGTCCAGTTTAAAATTCTTCTATCTTGATTTCTTTCATTATTAATTTGCTCATCACAAATGTCTACCTTCATGAGCAAGTTACTCATCAGTAACATGCTCAATATTTGCATTGCACTAGGATACTTATGTTTGGACAAACACCTGGAATTTGAATACATCGTATTTCTGAAATACATGTAAAAAAAGCTGATTATTTGTTGTACTAATTCAGTGATGTTCAGAGCTGAATTAAGTATAGCAACTCAGTCTTCCAAGGCCAAGGTCAACAGTAAGTCTGCTAGAGACATTCCTTGATATAGACCAGTGGTTTTCAAAATATAGGCCTAGATCAGCAACATTAGTGTCACTTTGGAACTCGTTAGAAATGCAAATTCCTTGACTCTGCTCCAGACAGAGTTGGAAACTCTGGGGGTGCTGCCAAAGTTTTGTGTTTTAAAAAACCATCCAGGTGATTCTGATACACGTTAAAGTTTGAGAATCATTGATACAGACTAAGTTTTGCTCTCCCTGATAGAACAGCCGTGAGAGTAAAATGAGGGAAAAGCTCACTCTATTGGCCTGCCAGAGGCAATTTACAGCTGATTCCTTTCTGCCTAAGTTCTATCAGATGATAATCACTTGAACAGCTTAATTGAAAATCACTTGTGTTTGTAGCTGAAATTAAATGTTTTATATTTAAATAACCAATTTTGATTAGAATCATATTTTGTTGAAAGTGTTTGGTTTTATCTGTGTTCCATAAAGATATTTATAAAAACTCATCAAAGTTCTAGCAGTAAGTAACATCCTATTCAATACAAGGTAAAATGTTTTACATCAAATCTCATGCTGTGTAATAGCCAATCAAAGGGTATTTAAGGTAGCTGAATGGATTTCTTGGCTCAGTATTCAAAAGTAAACATTTTAAGACATTAACATTTAATGCTTTGCCTCTTTGAAAGTTGATTTTATGTAATCCTCGTTATTTGCAATTCCTGAAATCACCAAAAGTCTTGCTTAAGCAGCATGTACCCACACATTTTTTTTGTCCTTATAGAGATTTACTGAAATGTAGGTTGTTTGAAAATGGATGTGGCTTTGGGGCACACATCTATTTATCTGTGTGAATATTCTCATTTCGTATTTAAGAACACAGCTTTGTTTTGGTAAACATATATCATTGATTTCTAAAAATCCAAAAGAAAAAAAACTTGTTTTATTGTGTTCTTATTTGCCAAGTGCTTTTGTGGTTCTTTTTAGGTATCCAATAGGAAAAGCACTCTCCGGTCTTCCTCTACAGAACTGGATGGTTCCTACTTGAGTGTTGCCAGACCACAAACCTACTATCAAACCAAGCAGAGACCTAAGTCTGCAAATCAGGATTCAGCTTCAAAATCCTTTCTGGAGTATAGAAACAATTCTTTGAAACCAGTAACCTTTCATCATTCCAAAGAGGATCTAGATAGGGTACCATCATTAACCAAAACAGGTAATTATGAATCTCCTGGGAGAAAACCAATGGCTGCAGAAAAAGCTCTACCAGAAGAACTGAAGATGAAGGAATGTCCACACCTTACACATACTACATCTATTCAGTGCTGTGGTCACAGATTCTCTGAAAATGATCATGGTCATGAGAGCCATCCCACAAACATAGCCCCTCAACATCTTAAGACACGTGCAGAATCCTGCAGTTATTGTGGGCTTTCTTGGTCAGCTCTGATGCATGGTGGGAGGTCACTAGATCCCAGTGAAATTGATGTCAAAAAGCAGCTCTCGGAAGAAAGAAGGAAGCAACTGATGCTTCAGAAAATGGAACTGGAAATTGAAAAGGAGCGCCTTCAGCATCTGCTGGCCCAGCAGGAGACAAAGCTTCTCCTAAAGCAACAGCAACTTCATCAATCTCGACTGGATTACAATTGGTGAGTCCTACCTGCTCTTTCAGCATTGTCTGCAGTTTGAAGAAAATGGTATAAAATGACTATTTTATGATGCAGAGGTGTAGAAAAAAATGGTTCTTCAGGATCTAAGCTTGCTCGAAATTCATACCAACTATGATTACTACGTAAATTCCCTGTCTTCTGTGGAAGAGTTGAAAGATTACCTTGTCTTTCAAAATGTTACCTTAGAATATCTGCCTCTGAGCAATCCAGTGTAATTTTTTCTGGGTTCTAAAGAAATTTTTAAATGATATTACCATTATACAAAGTTGTTTGCTGTTTGATCTTGTCATACAGATAATTAGGCTTTAAGTAAAAGCTTGATATTTCAGGGTTTGGAATCAAATTGTGAAGAGATGTGATTAGCTGTCATCATTCCATATTTATGTCTACTTACCATAACATAAAATATAACAAATGACTAGAGCCTTCTAAATTTATTCCTATTTGGGTCATGAAGCAGAACTTATTTAAACCATTAACTGCCATGTGAGTTGTAGTCAGCTTTCACTGGTTTTTTTCCTCTTGGGGCCACAGTGTTTCATTAGGTCAAGAAATGAGTGAGTTGCATATGCTTTACGAGGTGCTGGGCTCAAAACTAGCATGAATTAAGTACAACTCACATGGCAATTAATGTATTCAATCTAATAAAACACCATGACTCCAAGGAAAAAAATTTCTTTCTGTTGTCACAGTCAATGTGTTAATAACCAATTCTTACAAATTTATCCACATTTAGGCTATTATTCCCTTGATAATTCCACAATTGCACAATGTTTCAAAACCTGAATTGCTATTTTATTATTGTAAGTGTTGGGTTTCTCCACATCCCTGCTCGCATTTGGTATTATCTCTAATTTTTATGTTACCTCTTCTACTATGTGGATGGTGATATTTCCTTGTAGCCTTAATTTACATTTCCCTAATAGCTAGTGATGTTGAACATTTTTTATGTGCTTGTTTTCACTCCTCTCTGGTAAATTATCTCTTCAGTGTCTTTTGCCCTTATTCTAATCAGATCATCTGGATGTTTTTACTAGTTTGAGTGTTCTTCATTTCTTCTAGATGTCAGTCTTTTGTCAGATACATGGATTGCAAATATTTTCTCTCAGTCTGTAGCTAGTCTTTTCAATCGCTTTAGCAAGATATTTGACAGAACAAAAGTTTTTAATTTGGGGAGGCACCTGTGGCTCAGTGGGTAGGGCAACGGCCCCATATACTGAGGGTGGCAGGTTTGAACTCTGCCCTGGCCAAACTGCAACAAAAAATAGCCGAGAATTGTGATGGGTGCCTGCAGTCCCAGCAACTTGGGAGGCTGAGGCAAGAGAATCACTTAAGCCCGAGTTGGAGGTTGCTATAAGCTGTCATATCATGGCACTCTACCAAGGACGACAAAGTAATACTCTGTCTCCAAAAAACAAACAAACAAAAAAACAACAACAAAAAACAGTTTTTAATTTTAATGAAGTTCAACTTATGGATTATTTTCTATTACAGATTATACAAAATTTTAACATGAATAAGTATTGTGATTTGTCAAATACCTTTTATGATTGTGATTTTTTTTTTTAATTTAGCCTGCTAATATGATGAATTACATTTATTTTTGAATGTTGAACCAGCCTTGAGTCCATAGAGTAATCCCTACTTGGTCATAGTGTACAACATATTTTATATATTACTGAGTTCACTTACTAATATTTTATTAAGGACATTTGAATCAGAATGGGTAAGGGATGTTGTTCTGTTGTTTTCATGTTGTTGTTGTTCTGTTTATATTCTCTTTGTCTTGTTTTGGTATCTAGGTAACACTGACCTCATAAAATGGGTTGGGAAATGTTCTCTCCAGTTCTGCTTTGTGGAAGAGATTGTGTAGAATTGCTTATAATTCTTCTTTAAATATTTGGTAGACTTCTCCACTGTTTGATGAAAATATTTCAAATGGTATATAAAACCAGCACATTGTGTCCCATGATTGCATTAATGTACACAGCTATGATTTAATAAAAAAATAATAATAATAAAATATCATATTGTACCCTCCCCCCAAAAAAGTTTTAAAATTGGAAGTTCAACTTCCTTAAACTTAAGAGCTATTCAAGTTATCTATTTGATATTGAGTGAGTTGTGGTTAGTTTGTGCTTTTTGAGATGTTGATCCATCTTATCTAAGTTATCAACTTTATGTATGTAGGCTTGTTTTTAGTATTCTGCTGTCGCCTTTTTGGTGTCTGACAGGTTTGTATGAGTAGTTACAAGCAATCCCTGGATTGTTGATGACCTGACATGCAACATTCCCTACTTATAAACCAGCTGCCAAGGCTCCCCATAAGGATAATTTATAATTAAGTAATTGAATTAATAATTCGGAAACTAGTTTCTTCCACACATGTGAACAAACCCACATGGTTTAAGGCAGCAGTGTATTGGCACAGCATTTTTACACTAGCCGCTAGTCTCCTTGTTTATAGGGGCTCTTGGGCACAGCATCACTGTCTCTTAGCTTTTTTATTTGATTTTGTCAATCTGTGTTTACCCTTGATCATACTTCCAAAGCAGAAGTTTACAACAAGTCCCAGTGAGCCTGTAGCAAAGAGAAAGGCTACTGATTACAGTGGAAAAGAAAGCAGAAATAATTAAGGTTAGGAGAAAGACCAAATGCTGTCTTTCACTGGGAAAGCATTAGGCTTCAGTCTCAACTATCAGGACAATTACAAAAGAATAAAGTGAGAATACCAGAACATGTGACAGGCTGT
Organism: Loris lydekkerianus; assembly: GCA_963574355.1. Classification (NCBI taxonomy): domain Eukaryota; kingdom Metazoa; phylum Chordata; class Mammalia; order Primates; family Lorisidae; genus Loris; species Loris lydekkerianus. The sequence goes on from CAUYPK010130125.1 coordinate 8,754, forward strand.
GCTCCAATGAAGGTATCAATTATGACTGAGCAGCATAATGGATTAATTATTGAAATGGAAAGGTTATTATTGACTTGTTTAGGAGATCAAAATAAGCATAACCTTCTTATTAGCCTAGGAATTAAAAGAAAGAACACAATAATTTGTGACTTATTATTACAGTACAGGGATATTATTATTATTTCTATAGTATTCTATTATTATTGCCACATATGAGTCATTACAGTATTATTATTACTGCATATGCACTATTCATTAAGGATCCGAGTTACATACAAATCCAACCTAAAGATATTCTCAGGAACTTATCTTGTCTGTAACCCAGGGACCACCTCTATATCTTTTGTTCTATTCCTGATATTGGTAATCTGTATCTTTCTGTTTTGCTTTATTTATCTTTCTACGGGTTTGGTGAATTTAATTATCTTTTTAAATAACGAGCTTTTTGTTTCATTAATTTTCTTTATTGTTTTTCTGTTTCCAGTTTTACTGGTTTTTATTCTTTATTATTTTCTTCCTTCTTCTTGGTTTGTATTTATCTTGCTTTTCTTTTTTATAATTTGTTAAGGTAGGAGCTTAAATTATTGATTTGAGACATTTTCTCTTCTCTACTAGAAACAGTAAGTGCTATAAATTCCCCTGTCAGCAATGATTCACCTGTATCCCACAAATTTTAGTATGTTGTATATTCATGTTGATTCAATTTGACATATTTTTAAATTTCCTTTGACACTTCCTCTTTGACCCATGAGTTACATAGAAATGTGATGTTTAGTTTATAAGTTTTTAATATTTGCCTGTTTTCTTTCTGTTATTCATTTCTAGTTTGTTACCACTGTTGTCACATAACATACTCTGTATGATTTCATTTCTTTCAGATTTTTTAAAGTTTGTTTTAGGACTCAGACTGTGTTCTGTCTTGATATATATTCTGTGAGTACTTGAAAAGAACGTGTATCCTACTTGTGTTGGGTGGAATGTTCCATAAATGGCAATGATATCCTGTTGTTGGATGATGATGTTGAGTTCTTCTGTATCCTTGCTCATTTTGTACCTACTTCTATCAATTATTGAGAGTTTTTGACATCTCCAACTATAACAGTAGAGACATATTTTTTTTATTTTGTTTCTTTTGGGTTTGTTTTACATATTTATCCCTCTGTTAGGTACATACACATTGAAAATTGCTATGTCTTTTGTGGATTGAACATTTTATCATTTTATGAGTGTCCTTCTCTGTCCCTAATAATTTTTTTCCCTCTGAAGTCTTTATCTGTTATTAATATAACTATTCTTGCTTCCATTTGATTAATGTTCGCAAAGTATATATATCTTTCTTCATTTTACTTTCAGCCTACATATGTTGTCATAGAATTGAGTTTCTTAGACCCAGCATTTAGTTGAGTTGTGGTGTTCTGTTACCCAGGCTTGAGTACAGTGGCACGGTCATAGCTCACTACAGCCTCAAAATCCTGGGCTAAAGTAATCATCCTGTCTTAGCCTCCCAAGCAGCTTGAACTGTAGGCATACACCACCACACCTGGCTAATTTTTTTTTTTTTTTAATTTATTTTGTGGAGACACGGTCTCTCTGTGTTGCCCAAGCCTGGTCTCAAATTCCTGGCCTTAAGTGATCATCCCACCTCAACCTCAACATCCCAGAGTTATGTGGAGTTTTTCTCTTTTTTATTAAGTAGATTTAGAGGGTACACGTTCTTTTGGTTTTGGTTTCGTTTGTTTTTTAATGTGGATGAATTGCATAGTGGAGAAGTCTAGGCTTTTAATGTTTTTTAATCCACTCTGTCAGTTTCTGTCTTTTATATGTTCAGATATTTACTTTTAATTTGAATGTTAGGGATTAAGTCTGACATTTTGTTTTTTGTTTTTTCCTTCCATTTTTCCTTTCAGTGTTTTCTTTATCTTACCTTCCTATAAGTTACTTAAACATTTTTTTAGAATTTCATTTTAATTTATCTATAGAGTCGATCCTGCATATCCCTGGGTTCTGCATCCACAAAAGAAACCAACTACAGATTGAAAATATTTGGGGAAAAAGAAACAATAAAAGTACAGTAATTTTTTTTTAAAAACCTAAAATACAATATAGGAACTATTTACATAGCATTTATATGTAGTGGGTATTATAATAAGTATTATTAGTAACCTGATTTAAATTATAAGAAATGATCTATTTAGGTTCTTTGCAAATGCTATACTATTAGCATTAGTATCTGGATTTTTGGCATAGGGGCAGTAGGCTTAGAACGAATCCCCTGATGATATCAAAGGACCATATAGATTTGATTTTTGGTTGCTCTTGTTATTACACACACATAACATGTCACAGTGTATTGGTGTCTTTAATTGGTGGATAAATTACATATACCTTTAAAAGTTTCTTTACAAGGCCAAGGTGGGTTGTTGCAGTTCGGCCAGGGCTGGGTTTGAACCTGCCACCCTCAGTATATGGGGCCAGTGCCCTACTCACTGAGCCATAGGCGCCACCCTACTTTAGTAATCTTTTAAAGCAAGTCCTTGTAAGTCTCAGGCACAGTTCTGCCATTTTATTCATCCATGAATAGTTCTTGTCTTAAAATTCTCCCTAATCAAGATGGTAAAAAAATCCAAGTGAGATGCCTAGATAAAAAGACTGAAGACATTTTTAATTGAACATCTTTTATCTCTCCTTCTGCTTACTTCCTCTGAGATTTATCATAGTTAGCTGATACAGCCTAAAACTAGAAGCCCAGATCTATCCATTTGACTAATCAGTATCAGAATTCATATTTGTAGGCTGAATGTTACCCTATTCTTTGGCCTGCTTTTTGGATTTAAGTAATTTTATCACTTAATGAAGATTATATTAAATCCAACTTCTGCACATTAGTATTATGTACCAAGACTATCTCAGATGCATCCGCCTAAGACATTGCTTTTATTTTGCCACCTTTGAATTTCAAAAGCCCTGATAATTTTTTATTAGATTATGTTTATTTAAGCTACTATTCAGAGTATTTTATAATCTGGACTCACCTCTTTACTCATTTGCCCCACTTTTCCTAAGATACAATTTTTTTCTAAAGGCAAGTTTGTTTATTTGAAATCTTTTCAATATGTCATTGATGTTTTTTCCTCAAGTTAGGAAAAATTTTTTTCATTTTTCTCTGCTCTACTTTTCCATTTGTCTATACTCTGTCTGTTCATTACAACACAGTTAAAATCTCACTACGTAAAATTTTTAGGTCTTGTTTCTTTTTCACCTAACTCTATTTTACATTATAGAATAAATACTAAATTACCACCTGAGTGTTTAACGTCTATATTTCAGTTTCATTCTCTTAGTGTCAGAAAACATTTCCTAAGCCCCCTACTCTGTACAAAACAAGCATATGGGGGGAGTACCAAAATGAACAAGATTTAATCTTGTTTCTCTGTGTATGATACATAATTTTATTCTGTAATTTATGTATAATTTTAACTTTTATATATTGTAGTGAACTTGAGTTTAAATGGCCCAAAGAATCTCACCTCAGTTAAACAATGATTCAATATTTACTATACAGGAGGAATTGTTTATAGTGCTCAGAATGCTCAAGAGAAATATTGGGAAGGCAACCTGTAATTGAATGCCAAATGAGTTAGCTCAGAATTGTTAATAGTAGTTCAGAATTTGAGGATGAGCCTGTCATTTTGAAATAGATTTGACATGACATTAACATTTACTTAAATTGTTATTAACAATTCATTCTACTATCTTGCTGTTACGTGATAGTCAATAAGAACTTTCAAAAAGATACTACCTTTGTGAAAACTTTTAAGATTGATTGGAGAGAATTTATCCAGATTACTATTTATGACAGTACCAGGAATCACCTTAAAATGCTTTCTGGACCAAAGTAGTATATATGTAATGAATAAAAAATCAAGACTAATTAAAAATAGCTGCTTTTGTCCCCCACTCTTACAACATGCCTTAATACATATAATCTATACTTAACTATGATTTTATTTTCTTTTTTTTTATTTATTAAATCATAGCTGTGTACATTAATATGATCATGGGGCACCATACACTGGTTTCATAGACCGTTCAACACATTTTCATCATTCCACATTTACTAAGTTTTACATATACCCTTGCAAGATACACTGCAGGTGTAATCCCACCAATCCCCCTCCCTCTGCCTACCTCCCCCCTCCCTCCCCTCCTTGTCCCCCTTCCCCCTATTCTTAGGTTGTATCTGGGTTATAGCTTTCATGTGAAAGCCATAAATTAGTTTCATAGTAGGGCTGAGTACATTGGATACTTTTTCTTCCATTCTTGAGATACCTTACTAAGAAGAATATGTTCCAGCTCCATCCATGTAAATATGAAAGAGGTAAAGTCTCCATCTTTTTTTATGGCTTCATAATATTCCATGGTGTACATATACCACAATTTATTAATCCATTCGTGGATCGATGGGCACTTGGGCTTTTTCCATGACTTAGC
>CAUYPK010130126.1:0-30360 GCA_963574355.1 Loris lydekkerianus
AGGATTGGTAGTGTCTACAAGGGCAGGGAACAATCAGCATGAACAAAATGGCAAGAGGAGGAAAGCACAGGTGTGTTCAGGAAATATCCACTGGCCTGGTATAACTAGAGTGTAAGCTGCATGAAGGAGACAAAACGGAAAGTCTGATCAGAACTTCGTCAGGTTAGTCATGGGCTTGAGAGAAGGGCCGAGGAGACTGTGAACTGGGGAAACATTTAAGTTTTCATGGAGGAGAACAGTGAATTATCTTTTAGACTGAAGACCAGTGGGTTGAGATACAAATTTTTGTCTGTTTTGGCTTTTACATTTTTGCTTGATGCCAAGGATGAATTCTTTTATCTGTGGTAATACTTTTTATTCATCTTAGATGCCTTTGATGAGAATTGCTGTCATCTATACAGGCTTAGTGTATCATCTGGCTGGTTCAAACTTTGTAAAATGAAAGTCAACCTTCAGTTTGCCTAGTAATCACTGTTAATAGGGATCTCTTGCCCATGTGTCCTTATGCCTCTTTGTCAGATTAACACTTGTGACAGTTTTTCCTGTTCTACTAAGTTGGGCAGCTGTGGATCATTCCTTTCCTTGAATAAGTCTGCTACATATATGGAGATACTGTATAGCCTCCTTTAGGGTATCTGCCCTTGAAGTTCTGTGTCATTGCTCCCTTGCACAGCACCGCCTTTGTGTGATAAACGTTCTCTGCAAGGCCGGCCTCAGTGTCCTGAGCTTGTCTCACTGCAGTGGTTCTTCACCGAGCCTACAGATGACTAGCTGTGCTCTTACTCTTCGAACCAAGCTACAAGAAGAAACGTGGTCTTTCCCCAGTTCAAATAAAAGACCAACTTCTAGTATTTCATTTAGATAAGAGTGTCCTGGATTATCCACTTTTCCCACGTATTTGTTTATAAACTTTTGGCATCTGCTACTATTGAGATAACAAAAGCAGTGAACACAGATCCAACAAAAATTAACAGAAATCTTACTAACATCCACTCATATCTAGTTCAGCAGCTTGTTTTGTTTGTTTTAATGGCTGTAAGGATACATGTTCTTGGCTGTGATTTATTTTTGCATATTTATAATATTTTCTATTCCAAAAATATTTTCTAGTTTGTAAAATAAAGTTAAAAATGTCAGTGTTATATATTGTTCTACAAAAGCATGAATTTCCTCCTAACAAGTTTGAAAAGCTCAGTTGAGCTTTGTAAAAATCTCCTTACAAAGAGACGCTATGGGACATGAGTTTTGGTGGTAGTAAAATAATTTTTAAACGTAATAACAGAATGGAAACTCAGAGAAGCACCAAGAAACACTATTAATTTTTAAAATTTCACTATGAGAGGCTAGCAGTTACTTCAGCCTGTCTAACTACCAACCGTAGGTAGATCATTATTGTACTGGAGTTTCCCAACTGAGAAGTCATTCCACAAAAAAGGGTCAGTTCTCATTTACTTTCTTGTTTTGTTTACATTTATCTTATTAAATCTTCACTTAAAATAGGCATCATTTCTGTTATCTGCATAGTCCTGGCAGGACTTTCAGGCAGAAGGGCTGGATAAGGCATTCTGACCTTGAATTAAACTGTGTCTTCTGCAGGCAGCCTGCCCAGTTAGTGAAGATTGAGCCTTCCAGGCGTGTTCTCTAATAATAGATCTAGGAATCCCTAACAGGAGCAGAAACATTTGGAGGACGTCTCTTTTTCTGACCACCTCTCCCTGGAAGATCTTACCCTCTTTTCTTCTAAATCTGTTTAGAAAAAAAGTCACATCAAAGAAAAACATCTAAGTTACTCATTTTATGTGAATTCTAAAAATTTCTTCAGAAATACGCTGCGAACAAAAAAAAAAAAAAAAATGCTGCTGTTCATTTATGAAGGGGTGACTGACCAGAATACCTATTTAGAATTGTTTTTCTGCTGTTTTTGATGTACTTTTGTATGTCCTGTTTTCCTTGTAACTTAAAGCAGATGTTTTTAGAAGACAGCTGGCTAAAATTAGGAATGCAGTTTGTAACGTAAGAAGTAACCTCTCTAAAGGATTTTGATTAGGGATGGAGTTCAAGAAACTAATTGGACTGTCTTTTGTGTTACTAGAAAATATTTTGGGGTAACTTTTTTTTTTTTTTCCCCCATCAAAAGCCCTACTCCCATAACTTGTATTTCACTCGTAGTGAAGTTCATATTGGATTACGTCTCATAGTAGGGACAAGGAAGGGAAGATTTTTTTTTCCCATGGGTTTTTTGATTCTCATTTTTTTAACAAAGGAAGAAGTTTGTTAGACTCCCAAATTCCTTTCTTTTATTCTTAAACAAGATGTGTTTTGTAGCTAAAGGAAAATTTATCCTTAGGATCTCAAAATTTATGTAGAATTGTTTTTGTTTAGGTTTACCAAATATAAAACAATATATTCTTCTGCCATTTGGTATGAATTAGATCTTTTACTTCTGTGTCTAATGTTTTTTTAATTAATAGCTTTATTGAGGTATAGTTCATATTGCTTATAATTCACCTGTGTAAAATGTACAATTTCATGGATTTTAGTAGACACACAGAGTTGTGGAGCCATAATCACTATAAGCAATTTTAGAAAATTTTATTACCCCAGAAAGAAACTGTACACCCATTAACAGTCACTTTCCATATCTTCCCAAGCTTCCCATTCATAGGTAACCAGTATATAGATATGTTCTGTCTGCGTAGATTTTAACTTTATGGACATTTCATTTAAATGTGAAATGTGATTTGCTTCTTTCACCTAGCATAATGTTTTCAGAGATCATGTTGTAACATGATTCAATACTTTACTCCTTTTTACTGAGAAATAAAATAATGGGGATAATACAACATTGTATCCATCAATTACCGTATGTAGTCGAGTATAAGCCGAGTTTTTTGGGCACAAAATTTGTGCTGAGTTCGGGTTTTTCGGCACAAATTTTGTGCCGAAAAAACTCGGCTTATACTCGAGTATATACGGTAATAGACACAGTGGATAGTAGCTTCTACTTTAGAGCTATTATAAGTGATGCTGCTATGAACGTTGATTACAAATTCTTGTGTGGTATATATTTTCATTTTTCTTGGGTATAAGCCTAGGAATGAAATTGCTAGGTCATATGGTAACTTTAGTTGTAACATTTGAAGAACCACCACATTTTCAAAGCAGCTATATACCATGTTCATTACTACCAGTAAGTAATTTATGAGGGTTCTAATTTCTCCAGGCCCTTGCCAACACTTACTGTGTTTTTTATATTATAGTCAACTGAGTGAATGTGAAGTGATAGATATAATGGTGATTTTGGTTTATGTATCTTCTTTGAAGAAATGCTTTAGATCCTTTGCCCAATGTTAACAGGATTATTTGTTTTGTTTCTTGAGTTCTAAGGGTTTTTTATATATTCTAGCTACAAGTTCCTTATCATATATTGTAGAACTTTCCATAGTTGACCACTACCCTACATTAATAACCTCCTTAAGTTAACCTAATTTTCATAGAATGGTCATGCATCAGATGTACATATCAGTATAGCAGGCCTAGTTCCTTATGTTGACCATGTTCATGTTAACCGGTTTGTTACAGTCCTTTTATCTTACAGAGGTTCTGCTGTATTTGACTTGCCAATGTCTTTTCCCAGTTTGTGGGTTGCTTTTTATCTTTGACAGAGTCCTTTGAAGCACGAAAGTTTTAAATTTTGCTGATGTCTAGTTGATCTACTTTTTGTTGTTTGTGCTTTGCCTTGGTGTCATATATAAGAAGCCATCATCTAATCCAAGATCATGAAAATATCCTTATGCTCTAAGAGCTTTATAGTTTAAGCCCTTGCATTTAGGTCTTTGATCCATTTTGAGTTCATTTTTATGTGGTATGAGGTAGAAATCCAGTTTGATTTGTATGTGGATGCCCAGCTGTCTTAGTTTCATTTGTTGAAAAGAATATTCTTTTTTCTTTTCTTTTTTTTTTTTTTTTTTTTTTTGCAGTTTTTGGCCAGGGCCGGGTTTGAACCCCACCACCTCTGGTATATGGGGCCAGCATCCTACTCCTTTGAGCCACAGGCGTCACCCTGAAAAAAATATTCTTTCCCCCTACTGTATTATCTTGATACCCTTATTGAAGATGAGTCGGTCATAGCCATCAGAATTTATTTCTGAACTCTGAATTCTATTTCACTTAGCTGTGTGTCTTTTAGTACCTCAGTAACACTGAGCTCCACGCTCAGTTTTGAAATTGCAAGTCCGAGTCCTCCAACTTTTTCATGATTTTTTTTGGCTATTCTGGGTCCCTCGAATTTCCATATGAATTTTAGTATTAGTTTGTCACTTGTCAGTTTTGGCAAAGATTGCCGTGAATCTTCAGGTTAATTTGGGGATTATTCCCATCTTAGTAATACCAAGTCGTTCAGCCCATAAGCATGGAATATCTTTCCACTTCTTTAGGTCTTAATTAACTTCCTTCAGTGTTCTATAGTTTTCAAATACAAGTTGGAAAACTTCTTAAATTTAATCCCTAAGTTTAGTTTTTGATGCATCTGTAAATGGAATTATTTTTTTAATTTCATTTTTTGTGTATTGCTAGTATATAAAATAGTTTTTACATATTGATCTTATACCCTAAAAACTTTTTGAGCTTGTACGTTTTAATAACTTTTAGTGGGTCCTTTATGAATTTTCTAATCTAAGGTCATACCTTCTACAAATAGTTATTGCTTCTTTCCAATATAGATGCCTTTAATTTTTTTTTCTTCTAATTTCTCTGGCTAGAATCTCCAGCACAGTATTTAATAGAAGAAGAGCAAACATTTTCTTATTCCTGATCTTAAAGAGAAGATATTCATTCCTTCTCCCTTTCATACGTTACTAGCTGTGGGGTTTCTCATAGATGAAGAATGAAGACCTTTATCATCTTGGGTGAACTTTCCTTGTATTACTGATTTGAGAGGAATTTTTTTTTTTTTTTTTTTTTTAATCACGAATGGGCATTGGATTTTGTCACATGCTTTTCTGTGTCTATTGAGATAATTGTGTGAATTGTGTCCATCATTCTTTTGATTATGGTATATTAAGCGGTACCTGTAGCTCACTGGGCAGGGCGTTGACCATGTACACCCAGGCTGGCAGGTTTGAACCTGATCCAGGCCAGCTAAACAACAATGACAACTGCAACAAAAAAGTAGCCAGGTGCTGTGGCCGGCACCTGTAGTCCCAGCTACTTGGGAGGCTGAGGCAAGAGAATCACTTTAAGCCCAAAAGTTAGAGCTTGCTGTGAACTGTGACGCTACAGTACTCTACCCAGGGTGACAGCTTGAGATTGTCTCAAAAAAATAAAAATCCCTGATTATGGTTTATTACATTAATTGATTTTTTTTATATTAAGCCCATCCATATCTGGGATAAATTCTACTTGGTCATAGTGAACAATCCTTTTTATATGTTGCTGGATGTGATTTGCTAGTATTTTGTTGATGATTTTTTATTCTCTTCATAAGACATGTTAGTGTTTTCTTGCGATGTCTTTGTTTGGTATCATGTATGTGGCCTTAGAATAAGTTTGGAAGTGTTTTCTTTTGTGTTTTGGAAGAGTTTGTGAAGAATTGGTATTCTTATTTAATTATTTAGTAGAATTCAACAGTGAAGTAATCTCTTCCTGGGCTTTCTTTGTGGGTAGTTTTAAATTACTGATTCATTCTCTTTCCTCCTTAGAGGTCTATTCAAATTGTTTCTTTTTGAGTCAGTTTTGTTATTTTGTGTCTTTCCAGGAATTTTTCCATTTCACCTCATTTATAATTTATTGGCATACAGTTGTTCATAGTCTTCTTTTATAATCCTTCTAATTTCTATAAGGTAGGTAGAGATGTCTCTTTCATAGATGTGTAACCAGTAGATGGAGTTACTTTTATCTCACGAAGGAATTAACTTGAGGGCCTTTCTGGGATAGAAAATTTAAAAAAGAAAGAAAGAAAAGAGAAGAACTATTGAATTCCTATTGTTATTACTTACAATGAATAAGCAACATCAACATTGATTTTTGGCTCGCACACAATATTGCAACAGACCCTTCAAATAAAATGATGTTAGGAATAGAGGTGGTCTTAACACTGTTTAATACTGTCCAGAAGAGTGTCTCAAAGTTAAAAATCTTTTCCACACCCCCAGGTAAAAGGCTCAACTACATCTTGAACTTTACCTAGCGAACACAATGTAACCTAATCATTTGTAATAATTTTTACGTATAACTCTGAATTTAAAAAATGTATTTTCCTAGCAGCTTGTGGGCTTTCTATAACCTTGAGCAAAACCATTTGACCTGATTATTCAGCTTTTCATCTGAGAATGGAGGTGATACTACCACTTGCAAAGCTGTCAGGTATTCATTTTTCATTGTACTGTCTCAGCAGTTCTTTAGAAACTTTATTTAGGCCAGATCTCATTATACTGAATTCCAAAGTACTAACATAATTTTTGGATAGTACCTTTCTTTTGTTTTGAAGTTTCTTTCATTGTGCAGATTCTCTCCTTTACAAAATATGTCTAACCATACTCTTTTATTTTTTGAAAATGTAAGAAATCTTGAATGCAAGAATATTTCAGACTGAAGTTGTACCTACGCAACATATAGGAGTTTTAAACTTGGGATCCTTAAGCATAGAATAAATTATTTTCACTTGTAAAAAAGCAGAGAATAAAAAATTTCTAAGTTCAGGGTACCCACTCTGACAAGTGTACACCCATCCTAACCCTTTGACAAGAAGTCACTGCATGTATATATTTTTTCTATTTTCTGGTGAAAACTTTTCCCATTTTTTAATAAAACATTTGGATTCCCATTATGGAAATTCACTATAAAGCCCTTTTGGAAGGCTATTTGCTGCTCAACTAAAAGAGAAATTGTTAAAATTAGGTGATATTGAACATTATTAAATGAAAATGTTCAATTTACCAAGTTTAAAACCTTTCGATTATATCTCTTTTTGGAAAATACTCTCTTTTGTAAGAGAAGCTTACACTGTAAAAAGAGAAAAGGCCATTTTAAAATAGAAATGCCTGCATCTAGAACAAAAGCCTGTTGGTGCCGTTGTTAAGGAAATACGTGGTTGGTGTACAGACAAAATTATTGGTTGCATAAACAATGGAATTTCTCGATTGGAAAAGGCAATTTAAGTCCTAAAAGTTGGCTGCCAAGGAAACCACCAACTGGCAAAAGACTAGCAGAATTTTTATGCATACTATTATGATACCTTGTGTTTTCTACTCATTTTCTGTGAAAAAGAGAGTATAGCAAGAAACTTGGAAAGGCATCTCTTCGTTTTAAGGAGGCAAGGATTAGATTATTCTTAGTTCTCTCAACTTTTTATTTTGAAAATTATAAACTTTCCCCCCAAAGTTGAAAGAGTACAATCTGTGTACTCTTCACTTAGATTCACCAGTTTTTAACATTTTTCCACATTTGTTTTGTCTTATACCCTTCTCCATCTCCCACACATAGAAAGTAAGTCACAAATAGTAATTCGTCTCTAAATATTTTGGTATATATTTCCCAAGAAGATTTTTTTTTTTGTTTGAGACAGAGTCTCACTTTGTTGCCCAGGCTGGAATACCATGGCATCAGCCTAGCTCACAGCAACCTGAAACTCATGAGCTCAGGCAATCCTTCTGCCTTAGCCTTTCAAGTAGCTAGGACTACTGACAGCAGCCACAATGCCCAGCTAATTTTTTCTACTTTAGTAGAAACAAGGTCTTGCTATTGGTCAGGCTGGTCTTGAACTTCTGACCTGAAATTCACTTGGATATGGTGATATTTACCATATTTTTCATTGCAAAGGTATCTTTCTCTCCATTTAGGGAAAGGCGAGGAGGTGGTGTTCTGAGACCATGTGAATATCATTCTTCTAATAATCTTTCTTCTATTGGTTTCCATCTAATCATCCATGATCTTTGCATGGCTCAGCTGAGGGCAGCAAAGTGGAGAGTACCTAATGTTGCCCTTACATGCACTTTCATTCTATAAAGAAGAGGTCTCCCTCCTTTTGCTTTTTTTTTAAGTATTACTATCGATTCTGAGATTATTTTTCAATATGCTATATTAAATGCTCATATTTGATGCTTATATTGTCCCATAGTTAGCCAGTAGAACTAAATAGGTCAGCTTTTCTCTCATTTTGACATGTCTCCATCATTCTTTGAGCAATTCTTACCTGTACTTTTTCTGCCCCAACTTGGGGTCAACCGCTTCTCTAAGGCAGTGGTTCTCAACCTTCCTCATACCACAACCCTTTAACACAGTTCCTCATGTTGTGATGACCCCCAACCATAAAATTATTTTCGTTGCTACTTCATAACTAATTTTGCTACTGTTATGGGTCGTAATGTAAATATCTGATATGTAGAATGTATTTAGGCAACCCCTGTGAAAGGGTCATTCGACCCTTAAAGAGGTTGTGACCCACAGGTTGAGAGCTGCTGCTCTAAGGAGTTCTGGTTGTTTTTAGTAAAAAAAAAGAAAAGAAAAGAAAGAAGGAAAGAGAAAATCTGGCCAGTATGTTGATTACTTCCACTTCAGTGAGCAAAGCTAGGTAATATATATGTTTTAAAATCATGAGTTTACGCAAATGCCTTCAGTTAAAATTCAACTTAGCAGGGTTCTTTCTTCTCTCTTCCATAGTTTGTATTTCCCTCACCTACATTGACAACTCTTGATCTCACCAGCAGCACTATATTTACTTCTTGCTCTGTGTATGCTACAGTACGTACAGAATAATTTTACAATTACACCACTGCCACACCACTCAGCGTTTCTTTGTTCTTCTTTCTATCCATAGAATATATTTCATGAAAAGTATATAGGCAGAGTACTATATTTAGAAATTAAATTTGATTTTCTGTATGGATATATTATTTGATAAACAACTAGGTTCATTTGTTTCTATTTACATTTAACTTGTATAAAATGTTCACATGGTTCAAATTTAAAAGCCATAAAAAGATAGTTTCTGGAAGGCTTCTCTTTCCCTTTCACTCATTCCCCTACAGGTAACTCTTTTCACGAGTTTTCTGATTTTTTTTTTTCTTCTCTTTTTTTCTTTTTCTTTTTTTTTTTTGTGTGTGTGTAAAAGCAAGCAAATAGATTGCACAAGACAGGGGTCTTAAGAATCAGGGGGTATTTTAGGTTTTTGTCGCACTGAACTCTGCCACTGTAGCATGAAAGCATCCGTAGACAGTTTACAAATGAATGGCTACAACCATGTTCTAGTAAAACTTTATTTGCAAAGACAGGAGGTGGGCCAGATGTGGTCTGCAAGAGTAGTTTGCTGGCTTCAAGATGCAGAGCTACATAGATATTCTCTTACAAGAGCATATGCATAGTTGAATGTCAAAACTATTACTTGGTGATGCTTGTTAAAAGTATGGTAAGGCAGACTTTATTCAGGATGACTGGTAGTACGGGGACCACAGTAATGGGATTTTACAGTGAGATAGAGAGATTGGGCTGAACTCCAAACAGCATGGGCAAATGGGAATTTGTAACCAAGGAGCAGGATGGCAGTGATTGAATGGAAAAATTTTTAAGAGGAAACATCAGGGGTAAAGAGGACTCTCAATAAACCAATATAACATGATTTTTATGGAAGACAGGCCAGAATGATTAGACATCACGTGGGGGATGGGAGAGGATGAGGAACTTGATCAGATATAGAGAGTGATTGGATAGTGAGGGTGGGAGCTTCTTGCTGAACTGAGCAACGAGTTCTTTGCTAAAACTAGATTTTATAGGGATTTGTACAGATGGACCTAGGAGAAGGCTTGAGAGCCTGACTACAGTTTGGTCAAGAAGAGAATCTTTGTCAGTAGTATGTACACATTATTTTACAACGTGGCTTTTGTTCACCCAACAAATACATGCTGGAAATTACTTCCTATTAATTCCTCCTGAGCATCCCTTCTTTCTGTGGCTCTATAGCATTCTATTACATATATATATATCATAGTTTATTCAACTAGTATCCTATAGATACACATTTAAATTGTTAGCAGTATTTTGCTAGCACAAATAATGCTGCAATTAATAACCTTGTGCTTATGTTTTTAATGTATACAACCTATTCTCCTACCATAATGTGAAAATGCAAGTGAATGAAAACCCGCTCAACCAGAGTGTAGTATTTTGCTTTCAAATAAAAAAGTAATACTCTTTTATCAAATGTAGAAAAGCAATCCTGAAATATATGAAGTGAAAGCTGAAAATAATACTTTTCTACTTCTCTGTTCCAACCCTAAACATATCTGCTTTCCTCCCCTAAATTGTTAGCAATTTGATCTATATGCTTCAGACCTTTCTTCTGTTGCAGTTGCTGGTGGTCTTATTTTGTCTTTCCTTACTTAACATGTAAACATTCAGGGCTTATTTTGTAAAAATCTGATCATACTACAGATAATGACTTGGGTTTTTTAATTTAACCGTTCCTCTATTGATATTTAGATTGTTTCCAGCTTTTTGGTATGATAGATAACTACAGTTAATGACCTGGAATGTCTTTGCATACATGCAAGTATTTCTATAGAATATATTCCAGGAGGTAAATGGTTAAGTAACTGTCATTGATTATTCTTATGCGTGTGCAGGGACTTAATCATACCCTTCCCCAGCACCCTGTTACCAGTATTTTTAATACTTGCCAAACTAATGGATAAAAAGAAAGGTAGTTTGTTGTCTTAATTTCTGTTTACTAGTGAGATTTTTAGTTCAGGTTTTCCGGCCACTAGTTTATTCTGAAATTGCTCACACAAGTCTGTGGGTTTTTGGTTTGGGGGGCGGGGATTGTTTGTTCATTTATAATGGAGCTTTTACGTACAGATACACTCACTGTCTGAACTTTTGTTGCCCAAACTCAGGGATTAAGTAGATTTGATGAAATGTCTTGAGGAATCTTTGCTATATATTTTTGCAAAGATTCCTCAAGATTTTGCAAGATTCCTTTGCTCACTATTCTCCACCTAAAATCAAATTGGTTTCAGATTAAAAAGTATCCCTCACTTTCCTAACTTGACATCCAAATTCTGGCTGTCTAAAATCAGGAACTCAAAAGAGGTGGATAGAGAGGGATATTTACATTCTCATACTAATTTTTGCTATTTAGAATTTTTTTCTTCCTGTGTATTGTTTATCTTTTGATCTTGTTTATGTAGTTTTGCACAGTAAAAATATGTGCATTTTTACATTGACTATCTGTTGATGTTTTACTTTATATTTTAGGTTTTTATTTTGTTTCTTTTCCCATCTACAGTTTTTAAAAATACATTTTATTCTAGTATATATGATTATTTTCAGATATGTGAAATTTATGTGTAATCAATTAGTCAACATTTTTATTTTTTATTTAACTTATGGCTTTAAGCGCTACTCCTGGCTTGGCCTCCCAGGTGCTGAGATTACATTATAAGTCACTGCACCCAGCCAACACATCAACACATTTTTAATAATTTGTACTCTGTCATTAATTTTTTTTTTTTTTTTTTTTTTGAGACAGCGTCTCACATTTTTGCCTACATAGAATGCTGTGGCATCATAGCTCACAGCAACCTCAAACTTACAGGGTCAAGCGATCCTCTTGTCCCAGCCTCTTGAGTAGCTGGGACTACAGACACCCACCCCAACACCAGGCTAGTTTTTCTCTTTTTCGTAGAAACAAGGGTCTCATTCTTTGCTGAGGCTAGTCTTAAACACCTGAGCTCGGGTGATCCACCCACCTCAGCCTCCCAGAGTGCTAGGATTACAGGCACAAGCCATCCAACCTGGCTCATCAATTTTAAATAACACCTTTATTGTACACCAAATTCTTACATATGTAAGGATCTATTCCTATAACAGTACAATATTGTTTTAATTACTATTTTGTTATCTAAATTGGAAAGTTCATTGTTTTTTAAATATTTTAGTTTCGGTTAATTTTTCTTTTAGGTACATTTTAGAAAAAAAAAATTGACTTGTCCACTTACATGTTTCCTCCAGCAATGCAGGAGAACCTGCCCATCCTGGAGGAAACTGGTTAGGGATCCGGAGCCAAGGTTGACTTGTGTAAACCTAGAAAAAAATCAAAAACAAATTATTTGTCCTAACCTGGGAGAAATTCAAGAGATTTATACTACTACTGACTGAGCTCTTAACTCATATACCTCCCAGGTTTAACACCCCAGTCACCCTTACAGCCCTCTGCACAGTCTTTCTCTGTAATTTCATAGCTTGCTACCTGTTCCTGGCATTTCTTCCCATTCTTTTAACCACTACATCACCACCCCACTCACAGCCCATTTTCCTGTCTGGGGAAATTTCATTTGTTTCTAAAGACACAGTTCATATACTACCTTTTCTGGGAAGTTGTTTTTTTTGTTGTTGTTGTTTTTTTCCATGCTAACAATGAGAATGTTCTAAACTCTGGTTTCATGTTATTTATTCCAATATTATTATCATTGTCAAACTTTGGGCTGAGTCAGTATATATGATGCATGCTGTAAATGTTTATTGAAAAAGAATACAATATCCTTTCCCTCAGCAAGCTCACCAGAGAATAAAAGGAAAAGCTTAGCATGGAAAAACAAATATGAAAGCATACATTATGTGTGTTGGTTAAAAAAAAAAAAAAAAAATCATTAACAAATTTATAAAATTTTTTCCCAGGCTTTTGATCTTTTGATTTTATTATATTCTTAAGACATTACTTTCGGCCCAGGAAGGCCTTCCTGATTGGGATATGGTACAAGTTAACACCCAAAGATGGTACCAAATGGATCATTACCATGGTGCTTTAGAGCTGTAAGGGAAGATACCAAGCAAAAGGATTGGAAACATCTACATATTCAGTGAAAGATGTGGGAAATAGTTGTCTCCTCTAATGTGGAGTTAAGTTGTGAATGAACGGGTTTTCTGAATCTTTTTCTTCTTTTTTTTCTTTGAAGTACTGGATGAACGAATACACCTCATCCATAGGAATTGGAGTTTTTCATTCAGGAATTGAAGTATATGGCAGAGGTATGTGTACACACAGTCTAAATATACTTTCAGAAGATGTACTTTAAAGAAGATTCAAAATAACTAATTTTTTTTATTGAAACAAATGACAAATTTTATTACATGAGTTAATTTGTATGTCTAAGCACAAGGATAATGAAATTTATTTTCCATGCAAAATATTATATACATTAAATAACATACAGTAACAATGCAGTGTAGGTTTCCTGGGAAGCTGACTCTTTGATAGAAATATACATGCAGGAAGTGTATTTACTGGGCAGTGCTGTCTAGGTGAGGACCAGGGAGAGGGGAAGAATGAAGCAGGACAGACAGAGCAAGAAGGTGAACTCTATCAAAGTCCTAACAAATGTCTAAATTGATACCTTGAGGAACCTCTGAAGCTGGGAAAGCCCCTCAAAGATGTCTGAATTGAAGCAATGGCCAGTCTTTGGGTATCTGCCACCCTGCAAACATGAACCTTGAATGAGGTGACTCTCTTTAGCCAGAGGCAATTTCCAGCCAATAACTCAGCCGAGAGCAGCCAACTACCAACTACCCGTAATCCCAGTAGCTGAGGGAAGGAGTGCTTCAGTCTCAAAAGGGTTGGGGGATCTGTGAGAATCTGGGAAGTACATGGTAGCATGTAATTCTCTTTTTTAATCACTTCCATATGTTATTACAGGAAGTAGAAGAAAATATACCCATATTTGTTTATAACAGATTTTAGAAAAATCCCCAAAGCAAGATGTATTTGGGAGAAAATACTTAAAAATACAAGAGTATACATTTATTTAGTTATCTTTTATTTTAATACTGTCTTAAAAAGTATTTCCTTTTGATATTATTGTACCATGACAGTTTGTTTTGATCTCATATATAGTCCTAAGAAATCTGTTTGAAAAATAGCATGATAAAAACAATCATTTTGGTTGGAAAGGAGTTGGTGCTTGAAATACCAATTTCCTGAATTTGTTTTTGTAGACCTATCAGTATATATTTATAAAGTCTAAAAACATCACTAAACAAAGCCTGATGTCTATTACATGTTGCTTTTTCTCAAGAATGATGTCCTTATTAACTCGGCCCTTTTAATGCTTGTTACCTTTACTACCTTTTGTTTTGCTAAATATGTTAGGAGCCACTCAAACTGAGCATGTTTTCAACAGTTTTTTCTTGTTCCGATTCCCACTCTTGGTGCAAAATAATCCATTCTTGATCATGTTGTATCTAGCAATAGTCTGCACAAGACTAATCACATGGCTGATTTCATCAGGGTTGTGCTGACATCATTTTGAATAATAAACTAACCTACAGCAGAAGTGTCTTTGTGATCTCTTTGAATATATTAGTGTAGTTCAGAGTTACCCTGAACAATACAAATCAATTTTAGCTAATGTAAAGAAACAGACCAGTTTACTTAAAATGTGTCAGTGTGATGTTCGTACTGTCTTTTTTTATATTCCATGCTAGCTGCTTGGAACACAGCACACGTGTTAAAAGCACATTTAGTGTTGGGTATAAAAATTTGCCTTGAAAATTTATTTTAAATACGTTTTAAAAACAAAGAAAATGCTTAACCGGCAGAAAGTAGTAATAATAATTAATCCATCTGCCATTTAATGTCCATTTCTACCATAGAATCCCAGAAACAATGAGGGGGCTCTTGGTAATATCTTCACTGTTTGGAGTGTTGCTATGGGTGGGATCAGGATCTGTAGGCTTGCTTCCTTGGTTGATTTGGCTTATTGCCAAAGTCACTCATGAATTCCTTTTTAACTTGAATTTATATAATGTGTTACAGTTTTTAAAGTACCATCAAGTTTGGAAGCACATGCCCATGCTGTGAGGTAGATAAGAGCTTGTGACATTTTCTCCATTTTTAGATGCAAAAACCAAAGCCCAAACCTGCTGAAAGTTATATGCTAATAATTAACCAAGCTAGGCCTTGAATCTGTGTGTTCTTGTATGCACGTCATTGCTCTATTATCTGCCTAATCATTGCTTGCTTTCATAAAATGATTTAGTAATAGTTACCACCATGATTCAAAACATGTCCGTATAAATTTAGCAACCAGATATATTCCTGAAAGTGAATGATCGCTGCTTGAATAAAAGAATAAATGAATCTATGACTTTCCTGACCATGTACAATTTTCATAAAATTCTGTCATTAAAAACTAAAAAATTAATTTCAAAATAGAAAGCTAAAAGTTTTCTCAACTACATCATTGCCAGTCTGAATTAAAAATATAGTATCTGCTTTCTTTACATGTTTTGTTCTAATATCTTTTCAGATTGTATTTAATTCTAAGTGAAATGTATACATTTGTTTGAATTCTTTGAATATGTCTGCTGAGACTTAGCTACTTAAATATCTAAGTGAGGTATCAGTTTCCTCCTAGCTGAAAGATTCATTGTGGACATGGAAGGGTAAAATAGTGTAGATGTTAAAATTTGGCAGCATATTTTTTTCTTGAATGAGGAGAATTGAAGTAGCTTTTCAGGTTTGGTAATAGTTCACTCCTTCTCAGAGATTAACCAGGAGCCTTCATCCCCAAAATCATGAAAACTCAGTTATTAGATCAGTGGTTCTTAACCTTCCTAATGCCATGGCCCTTTAATACAGTTCCTGTGGGTCAAGACCCACAGGCTGAGAACTGCTGAATTAGATAGTTTTTCCAGTAAGGTAGGAGTTTGAGATTAGATTAATTCAAACCACTGAACTCATCACTTTCCTTAGTTTGGCATAGACATGCAGAGAGACTGTATTTATTTTTGAATGTTATTCACTCTCCTTTTGCCTAAATATGGCAGTCAAGATTACCTTTGGGTAGCTTTCAGTATTTCAGTTTTAGGCCCATGAGATGTTCATGATAGCATTTTACAAACTAAGAAATATTTAGATGGTATTATTATCTTCATTTGTTAAAGCTAATTCAGCATTCTGGTTACATTTGATGTGATAAATACTAAAAATCATGAGTTTTTTCTTTTCAGAATTTGCTTATGGTGGCCATCCTTACCCCTTTTCTGGAATATTTGAAATTTCCCCAGGAAATGCTTCTGAACTAGGAGAAACATTTAAATTTAAGTAAGTAAGGAGGATAATTCTCATTACACTGGTTTTAGGTGCCAAAGCTTGTTTTCAGGCACACAGAATTCTGTAGATTAAAACCTAAGAAGTTAAAAATGTTGCTGACACTTTAAAATTAGATTTATTTAACGTGTATAGAGATGGGAATCAGCCAAATAAAGTATCTGAAATAACTCTATTGCTTTTACTCGGACCCATATAAGTTATTCTGTGCACTTTTAAAGTGTTTTACCTTGTGTAACTCAGAAAACTTTCTCATTTAGTGATTTGTTTATCCCAGTCTCCTGTTTGGAAGGAAAAGGAGGAACGTTTTATTGTGACCTACCTACAACTATTAAAAGTATTTTCCCAATGAAAAGGACACAGTTTATGAATTTGAACTAAATTCTAAACTAAATTTGAACTAAATAACTAAATAGTTGACTAGCCTGGTTGTGAAGGTACACTTAACTACGTGTAATGATAAATCTAAAATGTATGGGTATACAAAGTATCTCAAGAAAGGAAGAAAAAGTATCCAATGTACTCAGCCCTACTGTGAAACTAATTTATGGCTTTTATATGAAAGCTATAACCCAATATAGCCCAAGAAGGGGAAAGAGGAGAGGAGAGGAGAGGAGAGGGCGGGGTAAGAGTAATTGCTGGGACCACACCTACAGTGCATCTTACAAGGGTACGTGTGAAATTTACTAAGTAGAATATAAATGTCTTAAGGCAATAACTAAGAAAATACCATGAAGGCTATGTTAACCAGTTTGATGAAAATACTTCAGATGGTATGTAAAACCAGCATATTGTACCCCATGATTGCATTAATGTGCGCGGCTGTGATTTAATTAAAAATAAATAAATAATAGAATGTATGTGTGTAAGTGTTCTGTGTTAATTTTGAGAAGCTTTAAAGAAACTTCTGGGCCTATAATAGATTGTAACATTGAAATTGAGAAGAGGGCTACACTTAACACTACTCAGTTCTTGGTTGTCTCATCCTGTCACTGAATTAAGCCTTTTACACACAGCAGTGCTATACTCCCATCCTTAATGGACTCCTTTGAGCTCTCTTTTGGCACTACTCAGTAAAATCATTTTCTAATAATTGAGACCAGCCCTTTGATGGCAGGTGCAGTTAAGCAGGAATATTTGCAATTTGTAGAACAGGCCTGGTTCACTAATAATGTAATTATTAATATACTAGTTGAAAAAATAACTGTGATATTACATTTTTAATATGACATACATCGTTTCGTAAAGATAATTCATTGTGCATTTGTATTTTTCAGAGGTAGTAAGTATACTTAAGAGTATTGCAAAAAAGTAAAAACTAAAATTATTGCAATTTTAATATAAACCCCTATATTACATATAACATAATATATATGTTATGTATTATATGTAATATATATTAATATAATATATTAACCCTGCTTTGTTACATCAATCAATATTTTTGGGAATGAGCCAATCTTTAAACATGCTTTTTATAAATAACTGAAATTCACACAGCTGTGTTCTTTTTTCTTATTTTTTTCTTTTTGTTTTTTAAGAGAAGCTGTTGTTTTAGGGAGCACTGACTTTCTAGAAGATGATATAGAAAAAATTGTAGAAGAACTGGGGAAAGAATACAAAGGCAACGCTTATCATTTGATGCATAAAAACTGTAATCACTTTTCTTCAGCTTTATCAGAGGTAAGTAAAGTAAATTTTATCCCTAAAAGTTGTTGAAATAACATACATTAGTATACTTGCTTTTCTACTATATTTAATCTTGATTCATTTTTTTTCTGATTTTTTTTGTTTTGTAAAATATACTATATTTCCTCCTCTTATATGAATGACCTTTCCAGAGAATGGCTTTAGAGTCAGCAGAATTTTAAATGGTAATTCTATTCATTACTTTGCTGTGGGTAGAGTGTAAGTACAAATAATTGTTTCTTTTTTATCTTACAACTTATAACTTTCACTTTTAAAAAATACATGTTTACAGAAGTGTGCTGCTTAGCCACTAAGATTTTCCTTTTGCTAAATTTTAGTTGCCAACTTGAATTTTTTCCTGGCTCTTAAGTGATTCATCTCTTCCATTTTAAAATTCTAGTCTGCTAACATATCACAGACTCTTATTTTCTTCTCAATTCTTGAATTCCAAACAGAAGATCAAAACTAGATGGAAATTAAAGAACCATAAAAAGAAAATAGAAGAAATCAAAAAGATTATAACATAAGGTCTAGAGAATTAAATAGCACTTGAAACAGCTTCCCAACTTTCTGACTCCTTAACAGGTGATTGCAGTGGTGGCATCAGGGCACCACAGACATTGTGGAAGTTATGAAGGAGAAAAGAAGCTGCTATTTCAGTAACCGCCTTTGCAGAAATGTTTAGCTACCGGGCTTTTTCCCTTTCCTCGTGGCTTCCTTCTGCCACACAGTACTACAGTGGTCTGTTAGCTGCTACTCGTAAGTGTGTTGCATAGACCTGCAGCAGCATCTCCTAGAAACCTGAGATATGCATCTCTGCCCTATCACAGATGAATCAAAAACTTCATTTTAATATGACCCCCAGGTGATTCATATAAACACAAAAGTTTGAGAAGCACAGCAGTCTAGGGGAGTGCATAGATACCATAGAGGTGACCTATTCGATTTTCAGGAAAGGTGATTCTGAGCTTTCTTGACCCTCAACATTACGTTTGTAGAGAGTGCATTCAAGTGTTAAAATTGGTAGAGTTATTAGTGTGTAAATCCTGTCTCCTCCTTTTACAGACAAGGAAACAGGCCCTAATTGGGAAAATGATTGATCAAAAATTTTATGGAAAACTCACATTAGACTGACTTCTTAGTCCAGTGCTTATTATACTTCTTACTGTGTCTGGTTCTGATTTTTTCTGTCTTCCAAAATATTAATAACTTTATTGAGCATCTATATCACTACCTCAGCCTTAATCTAACCCTAAAATGGTGTGTATGACAGTTGGGGGTCCAAAGAGCAATTCTAGATGTTCCTGGAGTCATCCTTTTAGCCCATATTTTTTGTGCCTTCCCCCATATGAGTGCTGGATTTAACATTAAACTATGAGACCCTAAAGTTAAGTAACTTAGCCAAGACTACCCAACTTGTTAATGACAGTGCTGAAACTACAATTCCAGATATTAAGAGATGTAAGAAGCTACTTTAGTAAACCCCATTAGAGAGGAGGCAAACGAAGTTAATATTAGGCACTCTAAAGAAGGCTAATAAAACTAATGTGCTTTTTTTTTTTTTTTTTTGAGAGACAGAATCTCACCTTGTCTCCCTCCTCAGTAAAATGCCAGAGTGTCCCAGCTCATAGCAACCTCAAACTCTTGGGCTTAAGCTATTCTCTTGCCTCAGCCTCCCAACTAGCTGGGACTACAGGTACCCGCGACAATGCCCAGCTATTTTTTTAGAGACGAGGTCTCACTCCGGCTCAGGCAGCCACCTGCCTTGGCCTCCCAGAGTGCTGGGATTACAGGCATGAGCCACCTCGCCCGAAGTGCTTTTACATCTTTAACAACATAGCTAGGGGATTATGTCATATAACCAGTGACAGATAGACAAAATAGTTGCTAATTGTAATTGATTGTTGATATATTCTTTTCTTAACACATTGTGCACTGGTCTTGAGTTACCAGTAAAATGGATAGTGTATAAAATTGCCAGTCAACAATGTGTTAACATTGTTTCAAAACCTTAACACTATGTCAAATGATGAGAATGCGCATCAGTTCAGATGCTTCCTCTACAGCAGGGATTAGCAAACTACAACGGCCTGTGAACCAACAGTCTGCCATCTGTTTTTGTACAGTCTGCAAGCTAAAGATGGTTTTTGTTTAAGGGTTGAAAAAAGTCAAAAGAGGAATAGATGGTGACATGTATAAATTATGTAAAGTTCAAATTTCAGTATTCATAAAGTTTGTTGGAACACAGCCATGCTCATTTGTTTGCCTATTATCTTGACAACTTTCAGGCTGTAATGGCAGAGTTGAGTAGTTGCAACAAAGACCTATGACTTACAGAGCCCAAAATATTTACTGTTTGGCCCTTAACAAAGTTTGCCTACTTCTACAGGTTAGATCCATTCTAATCTGATCCAGATTGGCTTAAACAAGGAGGAAACATTATTTCACAAAACAAGAAGTCTTAACTAAAGCAGGTTCCAAATCAATATGACCAGTGTCTCAACTGTGAGTGGCAATAGGTATCCAAGGTCTTTTCATTTCTCCAGGTTGCCCTCTTTAGAATGTTGGCTCTGTCCTCAGGCTGTCCCTATATAGTTTTCAGATAGCTGCAATAATTTCAGCACATCCAGAGGAAGAAGAAAACTGTATGGATTGTCAGTGGAAAATTTAAAACATGTATAAAAGTAGAATAGTATAATGAGCCTGTATACACCTATCGCTTAGATTTAAAATGATTAATTCCTGGCAATCTTATTTTATCTATAAGTACCCACTCTAGAATTCCTCTCCATCCCTAGGTTATTTTGAAACAAATCCCAGATATCATTTAATTTAAATTATATACGTTTCACTCCATAACTCTAAAAGATGGGTTTTTTTTTTTTTTTTAACATAACCACTATACTATAAAGTATCACTCCTAAAAGAAATTAACATTTCCTTTCTTCATAGCGTCCAGACATACAAGTTCAAATTTCACTAGTTATGATTTTTTAACAGTCAGTTTGAATCCAGATATAAACAAAGTTCACATAGCTGGTTACTGTAACGTACAGTGCCCAGAGAAAAGGCAGAATAGATACTTGATTCTTTCTCTTACTAGTTTTCAAAAAATGCGTTGGTTCTTGTGCAGAAAAGAGTTAACACTGCAGGCCCAAGACTACTGTCCTTAGAAAGGCCTGCCTGCAGATTTGGCCTTAAGCTGCCATCTGGGAACCTGGACTAAAGGAGGGCCCTCACCATTCCTAGAACTGGTAAGAGTGGCTCCCTGTGCCTAACCTGTTTGTACTAATTGTGCTTACCACTTGCTTAACTTCTGGGAATCTGGAATTTTGGCAGAGGAATGCTTACATGACCAGCCCTAATAAAAACCTTTGAGGCTGATTTTGTGATGAACTTCCCTGGTAAATATTTCATACATGTCATCACAACTCCCTGCTGAGGAATTAAGCATGTCCTATGTGACTTTACCAGGAGAGGGTCCTTAGAATCTGTGCCTGGTTTCATCTTTCTTCATACTTCACCCCAAGTATATTTTCTCTTTTATATCTTTTGTTATAATAAGTCATAGCTATGAGTATGATTAGATGCCAGTTCCTAAGTCCTAGCAAATCACCAAATCAGCACCCCTTGACTTACCAAAATATGACCGTCTGAGAAGAGAAAGGATGAAGGGAATGGGTATATGGCAAACTTTTGGTGCCTGGGCAGCTATAGAGTCAATCCAAAATATAAAATAGCTGAGATTTGTCTATTGAGAAAGGTAAAAATTAAGTAACTGGGAAATGACAAAGCCAACTCCAGGAGAGCTGATTCACTGGAGCATCCTTGGCTACTTCTGGCCATGCTGGCTAAAGCAGGGAGGTAAGAAAAGATGTGCAGCCCAGATAATCTGGCTTTTATTCTCTCCTACAGATGGGAAGGGGAAAAAAAGGCCCCAGAATTCCCAAATATGAGCTTTGATTGTATTGCTCTTTCCTCACATGTAGGAGGCAAAAGGTTGAATCCATTTTCAGGGCTGGAACAAAAGGGGGGCAGAAGGCATGCACCAGTCATTCCTTAGCCTCGCTTCTGCTGACGCACCCTCAACCCCATTCCAGTTAGGATCTCCCCAGGCATCTGTAATGTCGATAAGCCTTTTGCTAAATTTACTGCAAAGGGTTTGATGAAAACATCTGCAGTCAGGAAGTGGAGGGAGAGGAGTGGCCTTGTATTTTTCAGTTATCGCATCTATGGTTATAAAATAGAAATTGATGTAAAATGTTTTATGCTTGCAATTTTGCAAATGCTAGAGGGATCATCTCAATCAGGTAGTGCAGCAAAGTTAAAGTTTTAGTTCGTGGGACACACAACTTTCTTGCTGTCATAGGGTAGATGGAAATTTAAATCCTTTGAGTGTTGAAAGCAAAATAAATCTCATAACTAATGATTTTTGCCCATTGGAGCCTCTGGGGAAAAGGAGGCAACATAAAGAGAGGCAATCTTCAGGTGGAAATACACCTTAAAATTTTTTTAAAGCAGGCTCAGCGTCCATAGCTCAGTGGTTATGGCGCCAGCCACATACACTGGGCTGGTAGGTTTGACAACTACAATTTTAAAAAAAAATTTTTTTTAAAGCAGTTTTTCATTGCAAATAAGCTTTTATAAAATCAACTGACCATTAGAGGCTAGTGATTATCCAGCCTGATGTACAAATTTTTTGAGTAGGTCTTAGAACAGTATTGGGAAAGCCTTGTCACTTGGCGTTGGAAAGCTGGCTGTCTGGCCCTTTGGCATATCAGCTTGACTTGCTGCCATAGAAAAGCCCCTCGCTTTTTTTTCTTTTTTTTTTTTTTTTTTTTTTTTTTGACCAGGGCTGGGTTTGAACCCACCACCTCCCATATATGGGGCCAGTGCCCTACTCCTTGAGCCACAGGAGCTGCCCCACCCCTCGCTTTTTTCTTTTTGAATCCTGAATTCACAGATCCTACTTGTCTGGACTTGGCTCTTAAGCTAAAAGCTGACATCGTCTGCCGCACAGTTTCAGCCCCATCTGAAAGTAGATACAGGCTCAAGGAACCAGATTTCTGCTTAGGAATCGTTGCAGGGTTAGGATACTATTCTGTGGGAGCTATAAACTATAAAAACATGGGTGTTGACTGAACTGTCTGGGTTCCACAGGAAAAGGCTTCTCTGCTTGGACCATATGAAAGCAGGCTGCTGCTGAGTTCTGTATTCCTGATACAGAGACTGATGGCATCCCTTACTTGCGGTTACTGACAGAAGCTACAAGCTGGGGGGAAAGCATAGGACTGTGGCGCTGTTCTTCCTCTTCACTGTAGTTGACTTAAGACTTTCTAGATTTGTTGCTAAATATAGCTGTCCGCCAGAAATGGATTTTTTTTTTTTTCCCTTAGGAGACACAGTGCTGCTGTGTTCAAGCTGGGGTACAGTGGCATAATCATAGCTGACTGCAGCCACTAACTCCTAGGCGCAAGCAGTCTGGCTGCCTCAGCCTCCCAAAGTGCTGGCATGACAGGTATGAGCCAATTGCCCAGCCTGGAGTGATCTTTTATAGGCCACTCACTAGATGAACCATCAGGATGAAAGCAGTGAGTGGCTCTCTAAACCCACTTAGTAATTTTCTGAAAATTCAGGATTTAATGCTGACCAGTTACTAAAATGACATGTCTTTGTCAAGTTATATAAAAATATTTCCTATGAAAACTTGTGTCCCTCTTTAATACCTCTCAACCTTTCTGGTTGACAAAAGGGATAATAAAGATGTAAAGAAGTTAGGATTGCGGGTGGTGCCTGTGGCTCAAGGAGTAGAGCGCTGGCCCCATATGCCGGAGGTGGCAGGTTCAAACCCAGTCCCAGCCAAATACTGAAAGAAAGAAAAAAAAAAAAAAAGGCTCGGTGCCTGTGGCTCAAGCGGCTAAGGCGCCAGCCACATACACCTGAGCTGGTGGGTTCATATCCAGCCCGGTCCTGCCAAACAACGATGGCTGCCACCAAAAAATAGCCAGGTGTTGTGGGGGGTGCCTGCAGTCCCAGCTACTTGGGAGGCAGAGGCAGGAGAATGGCTTGAGCCCAGGAGTTAGAGGTTGCTGTGAGCTGTGATGCCACAGCACTCTACCCAGGGCGACAGCTTGAGGCTCTGTCTCAAAAAAAAAAAAAAAAAGTTATAATTGCTAAATGGACATACTGGTTTTTTTGCAGTTGCAAAGGAGGGCAAACACTGATAATCTTTTTCAATATTCCCTTTACTCTCTTCCTAAAGAAAAACTTCCAATGCTGCCTTTTTTAACTGCTGCAAACACTTTGAATTTAAACAGGCTATTGAGCCTATCCACCTGACAGGACTGTAAGACACCAAGGGGTGGCCTCATGCACTTCCCACACAGAACACCCACAGATGCCATCCACACTCTTGAGGCTGATACCCTGGTGTCATAGATAAGCAACTATTTGAAGTAGACTGCACAAAAATGCTCCCTCTGAAACAGACTCAACTAATTTTTCAGACTGGATTGAAAACCTGATTTCCTTTAGACCAGGCGTATTGAACCTTTTTTTCCTTCTGCCGCACAGAAGAGTAAGAGTTACCTTGGACCACACGTTAAATACACAAACTAACACTCATGAAAGCTTATAAACCAAAAAAAGGCTTTTCATCATATCTGACACCATAGGTAAGCAAAAAATCCTCATAAAGTCAGCACACAGCTTGCAGCCACAGGTTGGACACCCCTGCATTAGACTTTACCCAAGTACCTTTTCTCTTGCTAATTTTGATTCATATTTTTTCATTCTGATAAACCATATATGTGAATACAACTATATGCCAAGTCCTATGAGACTTCTTAGCAACTCATCAAACCTGGAGGTTGTCTTAGGGATCCCTATACAGTCCCTTAGCATTCTCTAAAGGTAACCAGTTATGTTTTTTTTTTTTGAGAGAGGGTCTCACTCTGTTGTCCCAGTAGAGTACAGTGGTATCATCATAGCTTATTGCCACCTCAAACCTCAGGGCTCAAGCAATCCTCCTGCCTCAGCCTCCCAAGTAATTGGAACAACCGTCATCCACCATCACGCCCACTTAATTTTTTCTGTTTTTTATAGAGAAAGGGTCTCGTTCTTGCTCAGGCTGTTCTCAAACTCCTGACCTCAAGCAGTCCTCCCATATTGGCCTTCCAAAGTGCTAGGTTTATAGTCATGATCCACTGCTCCTGGCCCCTAATAATTTTTGCCAGCATTTTTGTTTTCTGGTAAGACAAGGCTTATCTATATATATATCCACC
Organism: Loris lydekkerianus; assembly: GCA_963574355.1. NCBI lineage: Eukaryota > Metazoa > Chordata > Mammalia > Primates > Lorisidae > Loris > Loris lydekkerianus. The sequence continues at coordinate 25,072 of CAUYPK010130126.1, forward strand.
ACAGAGCTGTTTCTCTCTAATAGGAAATATTTAGAAACTTTAATCTGGACATTAGGGCTGTTCATTGCTGCTAAATTAATCATTGTTTCTAGATTCCCCCTTCCCCCCCAATAGATCAAGCTAGGACTTAAACAAACAGGTTCATAGTAATGTTTCTACTACAAATTCAGGCTGCATGGTTTTTACAAAGTTTATCAGTAGTACATCTATATCTCATCTATTCCTGGTCAAGAAAATCTCAATTCTCAACCCAACAACAATTACTCATTTATTTTATCCTTCTATAGCTAAAGCAGCTTTAGAAAAATAGTGTCACCACCACCACAACAACAGGGGTACTGGAAAGTTGAAGGCTTTTTTAGTTCTCTCTTTAGAGTATGGAATAATACATAATCAAATTCATGTGTTTTAAGTTACTTGGAATTTCTTTCATTGTGGTTATGCCACCAACTCAGTACAAAGTTGGGCTTCTTTGTTTCCCCCTTTTTTTATTGGAAGAGATTTCTTTTTTGTTTAAATTTGTTTACTTATATAATATCTTTTTATGGTTCCAAAGTCAAATCTAAAAAAAAAAAAAAGTATATTCTCTGCCACTCCCCTCTAATCATCTTATTTGACCTCTAGAACCGAGAAATAAATTTGTAATGTTTTAAGCCACAGTTTCCAGTAATTTGTTACAGCAGCCATAGGGAGCCAAGACAAGTATTAATACCTGGGATCAGGGTGCTGCTGTAACAAAATACCTAAAAAATGTGGAAGCGGCTTTGGAATTAGGTAATAAAGGCTGGAGCAATTTTTAGAGGTTTCATAGAAAAAGCTTAGATTCCTTGAATCGACTGTTAGTGTAATATAAATAGGAATATTAAAGGTGCTGTTTGTCAGGACTCAGAAGGAATGAGGAACACACTGGGAACTACACAAAGGGTTCTCCTTGTTACACAGTGGCAGAAAACTTTAGCTGGATGGTGTCCTACAAATATGTGGAAAAGAACGTGTAAGTAATAAACTGGGATTTTAGCTGAGGAGCTAAAGTGTAATAGGTGCAGTGTGCTTTCTTCTTGTTGCTTCTAGTAAAATGGTAAGATAAATTGAGAGAACTGTTAAGCAAAAACACAAAAGGAATTAACATTAATGACTTGAAATTAGGAGCCTCCATTGTGAGGAAGGAATGCTATAGAAAGCCGAGGTTATGACCAGACACCTTTTACTATTGCTAAGGAGATTAAATATGACTTACAGAGCCTCTCAGAAATCGCTTCCAAAAATCTCCTCAGCCATCTCTCAACTAAAAATAGAGATAGGATTATCCAGGAAACATCTATAGAGGAGCCTTTTTCTAATGGAGTCAATCTCATACATAGGAGACCCATGTTTTTCAGAAAGTTACATTACCAGAAACACTGCCAGCTGGGATGAAAAGAGACAGAAGACAAAAATGAAAGGTAGGAAATAAGCTGGAATAAAAAGAATGACTCCAGCGATACAATCAAGAGCCAGGCGACAATCCCAACGGTCACAGAGGATTAAGCGTAGGCCTTAAAACCTAATGGAATTTGCCGGGTTGAATTTCAGAATTACTTTGGACTAATAACTCCCTTCTTCCTTCCATTTTCTTCCTATTGGAAAGGGAATGTCTGACTTATTCTATGCCTATCCCACTATTTGGAAGCATCCTATACTCATTTTTCTGCACTTTGCATTCTTCATTTAATTGTATGTCCTGGTGTTTATTTTGTAGCAGTATATGTAGTCTTCATTTTTCTCAGCTGAATAGTACTCCTTTTGTGGATGTAGCATAATTTATTCAACCAGTTTCCTATTAATGGCACTTGGGGTTTTTTATAGTATTGCTATTGTATCTGTGGGATGGAAGAGGTATTGCTGGATTGAAGCTTAAATGCAACACTCATTTTACTATGTAAACCAGACACTATTTAACCACTAGCCACAGTAAGAAGTACATTTTACATTATGACCCAACTTACATGCGTGTGCACACACACATAAGACAAGTGTCGTAGTTATATTAATACCTAGGATCTATTTCATTTTAAAAATTCAGTTTGCAGTCCTGAATGACCTACTTAGGGTCACAACTCAAGCATAGGCTTGACCGAGGTCTGACACTTTTTTTTGTTAAAGCCAAATTTAGTCTCATAGACTAGTCATGGTTCCACCTCTGCCTCTGCCATTATAGCCTAAGACTCAGAGGCTATACATAAACTAAATAGACTTGGCTATGTTTTCGTAAAACTTTATCAAGAAAACAGGTGACTGTAAGCCAGGCATTATGGTGGGCGCCTGTATTCCCAGCTACTTAGGAGGCTAAGACAAGAGGATCGCTTGAGGCCAAAAGTCTGAGGTGCTGTGAGCTATGAGGCCACGACACTACTTGGGGCGACAAAGTGAGACTCTGTCTCAAAAACAAGAAAACAGGTGACTATAGATTACAGAACTGTTTCAGGCTTATCAGGCTGCACAATGCTTCAGTAGCATGTGGACATAAGGAGGGTCAATTACTGGTCATTTAAATCCAGTATTATTTGCGGAAATGAAAATAATAAAAGTTCATATTACAAAAGACTGCATGGTTACTGTTTGAAATGTGTGTTTGGGGGTAGTCAGGGGTGCTTAAGGATGGGAAGGATTCTTCCTGGCACCCATTTCTACTCCTAATAGCGTCTTCATACTGAAGCGTGGCTGGGCACCCATGCCTTGTTCTTACCATAGGCCTGCTTTGCTTCTGCAAAGGAGTCAGAGAGCCAGGCCACTGGGGGAGGCACGTCTTTCTAGACCTCTATAAGCTCCTTGAAACAGTGAGTCAGGGATAAAAGTACAGGGGTAAACTGAAGGCCAGGAAAAATGGCGTGACGGAGACTGGAAGAAAGTAGAAAAGTAACTGAAAAAGAATTCACAGATGGGAAGATACACAAGATAGAAGCCCCAGGCAGCTGGAACTATCATTCTCGTAATATCTTGCATTAATAAGCATCTTCGGTGTGTTCAAGTACTTTTACATGTGTTTCAAAGCAGTTGCAGAGATCAAAGAGAGGGGCCAAGTAGAATTAGCTTGATTTTACAGATTGTAAAAAGTAAGTGACTTGGCAGGGCTCTCCAGAAAGAGAGGAATGGAACTGACAGAAGGGACCCCAGGCTACTGAGTGACCGAGTGAAGGACTACCAAAGGCTAGTCTGTCCAGCCACCTCCGGTCTCCCGCCCTGCATTCCTTGGCAGTGGACCAGCTAACCTTAACATTCCTTACCTAATACACTTTCTTCTCCGTAGATTCTTTGTGGGAAAGAGATTCCTCGCTGGATCAACCGACTTGCCTACTTCAGCTCCTGTATACCCTTTCTACAGAGTTGCCTCCCAAAGGAGTGGCTCACTCCCGCCGCCCTGCAGTCTAGTGTCAGCCAAGAGCTCCAGGATGAACTGGAGGAAGCAGAGGACGCCGCAGCATCCGCTTCCATGGCGAGTGCCGCGGCAGGCTCCAGACCCGGGCGCCACACTAAACTATAAATGTCTCCAAAGTCACACTTTCAGAACTGTCTCTGGCAGTTGAATATAAATAGGGAAAAGTAGACAGAGTAAGCGTCCTTTGGATATTTTGTATGCAAAGATGGCTCTCCCCCAAATTCCAGTTTTTCAGCTCAGGATTATATTTGTAATCAAAAAAATAAAAAAAAAATCACTTGGCGCAGGAGGGAGAACTTTATATGAAGCTGCCCTCTGTTTTTTTTACCCACTTGTAAATTTGGATTTACTTCTTCTGTTTTTTACAAGCTCTGTTAAGTTATGTTTACAGTATTTTGTATCACTGTTTACAAATCTTGCATGGACTCCTGCCTCCGTGAAAGGAAATCTTCATGTCTTCAAAACTTAGGCAGGTAATCTTTGTACACTTCTGACAATTGCCAGAGTTATAGCATAAATAGTAGGCACATAAAAAGGTATGTTTGCAGTTGGTCATCACCTGCTCAAGAATGTAGATTGTTTTTGTTTCGTTAATGTTGTGGGCCCCAGGATGCAGAGACCCAAACTGTCCCAAGGTGAAGGAGCACGCACTGGCCTGAGGGCTTGGGACCCCAGTCCAGTTCCCCTCCGTGCTCTCTCCCACCCTGAGTAGCACATCTCCCAAGGTGCCCATGGAGGATGAGTTTTTCCCAAATATCCGTCCATCTAGGCGGGTGGTATATTGTCTTTCTGGCTTTGCTGCCTCATAGATCTACAATTGAGATGGTTTTTGTTAACGATACTCTTGTAACTGACAGGTGTTTTTGCACATGTTTTCAGGGAGGGGCTTCATTTTTATTTTAATACACATTGATTTCCTCCCAGCACAGGATTTCATTGGTGGTATAGGAATATCCTAAGTGGTAGCCTTCTGAGTAACAGTAAAAGTTGACATTCAACTGCTTTTAAATATTCAGGCTACCTTTTTTATACTAGACCTTGAAAAACAGAGTCTGAAGTAACACACCCCCAAAAGGTAATTCTTTCATATTTCATATTTTTTTATGTACCATGTCAAAAAGAGTATGTTGGAGTTCATTAATTTGTTATGGGAATTGTTTCACCTCAGAATAGAGTGCTTAGTCTTACAGACAGCTTGTCGAAAAGTCATGTTTGTATGTCTTAAAATTCATCTTTTTATGTTCTCACAAATGTCTTTTAAATAACGTACTCTAAGAATGACATTGTCACTACAGATAAATCTTCATAGGCAAGGAAATCTATCTGCTAGAGTCTACTCTCAGTTTGACCCTTGGATGTAAGGCCCAGCTTGTTAAATGTCATTCAGTTTTTCTGCCTTAAGAATGAATGTCCTAGATAAAATAGCGGATGCAGTATATTAATTATCCAAGGCAGTAACTTCAACTTCATATATATATTGTTAACATTATTTACACATTTAAACTTTTAGACTGGATTTTTACTGTTGCTCTATGAGGATACATACCTTTCAGTAAACTACATTTTTAACTTTTCCATAAGCTGAATTTGGTTAATTTATCAACTTAAGCACACCCTATTCATAGGGAAAATAAACCTTGGGTTATAAGCATTGGCCCAAGGACGGTGAAGCCACTTAAAACCTAGTTTATGCTTTTGTAAAGGGAAACCTTTACAAATTTCTCTCAGTTCTTTAGGGGGCAGAACACTTGTTTTAAGATTGTGACAGAAAGAAGAAAGAAATATATGAACTTTAGGAAATGTTGACTTGGTTCAGATCTCAAAATGAGATTTAGGACAAAACACTAAGGCTCTAGCAGTGAAATGTTTGCTTT
>CAUYPK010130133.1:0-20343 GCA_963574355.1 Loris lydekkerianus
TCCAAGCCTGACTAGAAATAGATCCATCGAGCTACTTCCGTGTAGCAATGACTCAGCAAGGCCCGGCCTGAAACTGCCTCTACCTAGATACAGCCAACGTGGTACCATGCCATTGGCCCAACCCTGTCACGCACCTCATCCCCCACCTCCTTTCCCCTGCTCCTTCTCCATGCTCTGTATAAGCGGCTGCTTGACGCAATAAGTTGAGTTCCTGCTTCGACAGACTCCCGGCTCCGTGTGTTTCTGTTCGGGCTGCCAACGCTCACCATCCCGCGCAGCCCCGGGGACAGAGTCAGTCTGGCCCTACTATCCCATCTTCTGGACCTGCCAGAAAGCCCAGCATCCCCCAAGTTTCATGCATTGGAAACTTAGTTCTCAAGTTCATATGTTGATGGTATTTGGAGGTGGGGCCCCTGTGACAACTCAGAAGAGGAATTGAGACTTGAGCTGGCACACTCTTGCCTCTTGTTATGTGATGGTCTCAGCAGTGTTGCAGGTGCCATGCTCTTGGATTTCCCAGCCTCTATAACTAAGAAATTTATTTTTTTATATAAATTGCCCAATCCATGGATTCTTTTTTTGCTAGTCACAGGAGCAAGCATAGTGCACCACAACCTCCTGGGCTCAACCAACCCTCCTGTCTCATCCTCCTGAGTAGTGGGGACTACAGGCAATATGGCACAGTGCCTGGCTCAGTCCAGGTATTCTGTTATAGCAACAGAAAATGAACCAAGACCCACCTTATTGTACACTCTTCCTTTTTTTTTTCTTGATCAATTTTAACAGGGTGGTTATGAGTTTTATTTTTTCTTTTACATAATTTACTTTTGGGTATGTAAACACTCTGTTTTACACTTGTTTTTGAGGGCAAGCCTTTGTTTTTGTTTTTGAGATAGGATCTCCTTTGTCACCTAGCTGGAATACAGTGTTGCAATCATAGGTCACTGTAGCCTCAAACTGGGCTCAAGTGATTGCCTCAGCCTCCCAAATAGTTGGGACTACATGTATGTGCCACCACCACACCTAGCTTAATTGTTTTTAATTCAATTAGTTATCTTATTTCCTTCCTTCTTTGGATTTAATTTTCTAATGTTTAGTTCACTGGTGTTCAGCCTTTCTTCTTTTCTAACATAGGCACTTAAATTTCCCACAAAGCATGGCTTTCTATTTTGATTTCTTCATTGACCTCAGATTATTTAGAAGTCAGAACTACATTTTGTCATTTTTAAACAGAAGGGTTTTTTTTCTAGTTATCTTGCCTAACTGCAATTGGTTTGGGAACATTTTATATGATTTAATCTTGAGACTTTATGTCTTGGCATGTGCTCAGCTTTTGTTAATGTGCCATATGTGCTTGAATCCTAAGCCTTGGTTCATGATGCAGTATCTTAGCTTGATTCCCCCAGAAAGAGACAAGGAATTTGGACATGATCCCAGCAATCATTGGTAGAGTAGTGGGAAGTGACACAGGGACAATGATCTCTTTTTTAAAAAACTTTATTCAAATTAATATGAGGGTACAGTATTTAGGTTACATTGTTCTCACTTCCAGGTTAAAGTTCTATTTGTAGAAGAGCCCCTCACCCAGGGGGTGTGTTATACACCCTCACAATGTGCACATTAGGTGAGACACAGGGACAATAATCTTGAATAAAGTTTTCCCTTATTTTTACAAGCGTCAAAATAATTTTTTCTTTAACACTTCTCATTTCATGAAATTCTTCTTCCTTTGTCTTTCTTTACACCCACTCTGCAGGTTTCCTCCTACCTCTCTGGTTAATCCTCCCTTTCTCTCACCCACCCATTACATGGTGGTATTCTAAAAGGCTTACACCAAGCCTTGTTCACAGTCATCGTGAATATCAAGCAAATCCTTAGCTCACAGATAGCTACCCCCAGCCCAAGCACCTGCCCACATGGTCTCAGATTTCTGGACACTAAGCCCCAAAGTGTCCAGAACTGAAGGCATCATCTTCCCTAGCTTGTCATTTTCTTCAGCCACCATGCTTTTTCTTTCCACCTGCGCCTGGAATACTCCTGCTTTCAGTGGTCCAGTTTGCTTTTCTGATTTGGATGTAAAATGGTACAATTGCTTTGAAAACCAGTCTGGCAGTCCTCAAAAAGTTTCAAGCGAAGTTACTATTAATATATAACCCGGCAATTCCAAAGGTATAATCCACCTAAGAGAGTTGAAAATATATGTTCACACAAAAATGTATACTTGACTGTTCATGGAAATGCTATTCATATTAGCCAAAAAGTGGAAATACCTGATGAACAAAAAAACAAAATGTGATACATTCATACAAAGGAATATCATTCAGCCATAAAATAGTGACATACTGATGTTACAACACAGATGAATCTTGAAAGCATTATGCCAAGTGAAAGAATCTAGTCACAAAGGCCACATATTGTATGAGGATTTCATTTATGTGAAATAGCCAGAATGCCTGTCCAGAGATAGAAAAAGAGATTAATGGTTGCCAAGGAGAAAATGGGGAGTGAATGAAAACATTCTGGAATTAGTTATGATGGTAAAACAACCCTGTGAATATACATGTATTATAAATCATTGAATATGACTCTTTAAAAGATTTATGGGATGTGACATCTCAAATTTTTCAATTGTTAGAATAAACCCCCTAATTTTAAAAAGCCAACCCAGTCATTTATTCATTTATTCAAATATTTATCAAGTATCTACAAGGATCGCTTGAGCCCAGAAGTTCAAGACCAGCCTGGGCACCCTGTCTTTACAAAAAAATAAAAATTTAGGCTTGGCACCGGTAGCTCAGTGGTTACAATACCAGCCATATACAACGGGGCTGGCAGGTTGGAGCCTGGCCTGGGCCTGCTAAACAGTGATAACAACTACAATAAAAAAAAAAGAAAAACTGGGCATTGTGGTGGGCACCTGTAGTTCCAGCTACTTAGGAGGCCGAGGCAAGAGTATCGCTTGAGCCCAAGAGTTTGAGGTTACTGTGAGCTGTGACGCCAAAGCACTCTACTGAGGGTGACATAGTGAGACTCTGTCTCAAAATAAATGAAAAAATTTAAAAATAAAATAAATAAATAAATAATAAAAATTTAAAAAATTTAAAAAATTGAGCATCTAAAATGTGTCAGGCACTGTTTTAAGTTCTAGAATTACATATGTCAGTGAACAAAATAAACAAAAATTCCTGCCCTAATGTTTAGCTATAGCACCAGAAAGAGGATCCATAAAAAAATAAAATGGTTGCAGGTAGCAGTTGAATTTATTGCCAAAATTGACTAGGATTTTCAGAGTGTGGTCTCTATAGGGCTCTATACCACACTCTATACTGGTATTATAATATACATATGCTGGGGTTTTTGTCCATGTTTCCTGGCTTATAAATCCCACAGCTCTTGTTACAGTCTTTTGTTACAATTTTGGGGCACACTAGCAGACCTCAGAAAACGGAAACTCCCCTGCTCACCTTCTCTCGCCCTCTTATCTGCTTTCTTTCCCCAAGGCAAGACTCTAAACTTTTCTCGCCTTTTTGTCTTGGAGCTGGCCAGGAAGAAATTCTCTGACTTACTTTTCTGGATTGCAGAACTTAAGACCCCTGTTTCAGAAGGGTGCCTGCCCACACCTGGGAGGAAGGAACACTACACAGAGAGGCCACAAAGAATCTGAACAGAAGGGCTTTGCGGGGTTTCCCCACTCCGTCTGTTAGTATTAGATCACCATACCCCTTTTATCTAATGACATTTCTACCTAGTTGTCTGTACTTCAGTCAGGCCTATCTAGTGAAGTCTCCGTAAAAGGCCCAGGAGAACTAGGTGGGAACTTCCAGATAGCTGGCCACATGGAGACTTCTGGAGAATGGTGCAGCTGTTGAGGGCGTAGAAGCTCCATGCTCCTTCCTGATACGCATCCCTTCATCCGTATCCTTTGTATAATAATGACCTTTATACTAAACCGGAAAGCATGTTTCCCTGAGTTACCTGAGCTGCTCTAATTAACTGAACCCAAGGAGGGGATCATAGGATCCCCATCTGACAGCCAGTAGGTCAGAAGCACAGGCAAAACAACTTGAGGCTTGCTACTGACATTGGAAGTAGGGACATTTGTGAGAAACTGAGTTCTCAACCTGTGGGATCTGATACTACGTGCAGGTAGATAGTGTCAGAATTGCACTGGAGAACACCCAGTTAGTGTCTGCTGCAGAATTGACTGCTTGCTTATTGGTAAAGAGAAATCTCTACACATTTAGTCACAGAAGTCTTCTGTGCTGGATATTGTTGAGTAAGAGAACAGAAAAAAATACTTCAAGTATGTTTTTCCACTCTCAGAGGCCCAGAAAAAACAATGCTCTCAGGGCCCCTGACAATTATGGTCACTTTCTGAAACTTCTGAAGGCAGGAGAGTCACCTGATAGTCTGGCAAAAATGGAAAGTGCCGAGAATTATGGTCCCTTAGGTCTGTATCTTTAGTTACAATTTTCATTATGGAAAATTTAAAACAAATACAAAAATAGACAAAAATGATAAATGGTCATCTAGGCTCCCGGAGACAACTCTGGAGACTAACTGCATTAAGGGCCAGTCAGTGCAATAGGCCAGTTTGTCTTATACCAGAATTTTTTAAGCCTCATCACTATTGACATTTGGTGCTAGACAATTCTTTGTGTGAGGGGCTATCCTGGACATTGTAGGGCGCATGGAAGCATCCTTAACCCACTAAGTACCAGGAGCACCCTCACCCCCTGTCATGACAATCAAAAATGTCTGGCTTGGCGCCCGTAGCACGGTGGTTGTGGTGCCGGCCACATGCACTGAGGCTGGCGGGTTATGACTAGGCCCAGGACAGCTAAACAACAATGACAACTGCAAGAAAAAAATAGTTGTGGCAGGTGCCTGTAATCCCAGCTAATTTGGAGGCTGATGCAAGAGAATTGTTTAAGCCCAAGCATTTGAAGTTGCTGTGAGCTGTGACGCCATAACACTCTACTGAGGGCAACATGATGAGACTCTGTCTCAAAAAACAAACAAACAAAAGTCTTCAGACATCATCATTGTCCCCTGGAGGACAAATGATCAGTCTTGGTCAAGACCTTAGATCAGCAGTACCCAACCTCTTTTGGCACCAGGATATAGTGTCATGGAAGACAATTTTTCCATGGATGAGGGGGTGGAGTGATGGTTTGGGGAGTCGAAAAACTTTTTTTTGATACAGAGCCTCAAGCGGTCACCCTGGGTAGAGTGCCTTGGCATCACAGCTCACAGCAACCCCCAGCTCCTGGGCTCAAGTGATTCTCTTGCCTCTGCCTCCCAAGTAGCTGGGACCACAGGCGCCCGTCACAACACCCGGCTATTTTTTGGTCGCAGCCGTCGTTGTTGCTTGGCAGGCCCAGGCTGGATTCGAGCCTGCCAGCTCAGGTGTATGTGGCTGACACCTTAGCCGCTTGAGCCACAGGTGCCGAGCCATTTTATTATTTTTGTTGTTGTTGTTGTTGCAGTTTTTGGCAGTTTGAACCCACCACCTCCGGTATATGGGGCTGGTGTCCTACTCCTTTGAGCCGCAGGCACTGCCCGGTAAAACATTCTTAAATGCATTATATCTCCACCTCAGATCATCAGGCATTAGATTCTCAGGAGGAGCACACAATCCAGATCCCTCATGTGCACAGTTTCCAGTAGAGTCTATGCTCCTGTGAGAATCTAATACTGCTGCTGCTGTGGTCTGACAAGGAGGCAGCACTCAGGCAGCAGTGGGAGAGATGGGGAGTGGCTATAAATAGAGATGAAGCTTTGTTTGCTCCCCACCACTCACCTCTTGCTGTGCAACCTAGTTCCTAACAGGCCACAGACCATTCAGTACCAATCCATGGCCTGGGGTCAAGAACCACAGCCTTAGATGATACTGTAAGATCTAGTCATATGTTTTTATTGATGGCCTAGTCATCTGATCTGTTCCTTAGAAAACCAGACTGGTAAATAGAATGCACCCCTCTTTAGGCCACAAACTATGAAAACAAATTACGGTTGATGATTCAGTTGATATATTAGGTTTATACTCAGAGCTTTTCCTCTGATGAGACTCACAGGTGTCAAGCTGCTGACCCAGCCTATACGGCCCAAGGTAGCCCTTGGATCAATTGTCATACTGAACATGGCACTATAGCTGCCCCCATAAACTGACTGCTAAATCAAGGACCCTGTTTCTGGTGTAGAAGCCTCCATTACATTCCAGATTTGTGACTTATGCCAAAGGTTGCCCCCTGTTTATCTCACTGTGAAGGAAGCCATATTATAGGGGCACTGGCCCCCTAACTTCAGACAGATGTGACTACCTTGGGCCTTTGACCTCTGTGGGCTCCTAGGCTGCTTCACCACTGCTAGCACTGGTGTTGCTGTTCCAGTCTGATCAGCCCACTCTGAGCACACCATTGTGAACCTAGACTGTCACATTTTGGCTCTCTGGGTCATTTAGAGTAGTTTGACAATGGTGTACCTTTTGTAACAAAGCTTGCAGAAGCCCCCAGCAATGGACTGAGTGTCAAGATAATATCACTCTGCATGCTCTCCATCTTCCAGAGATATCTAGTGTTCAGCCCTGAAATTCCCTCCTTAATAAAATCTCAGACTCTATCTCCCCTCCTCCCAGTCCACACATCTTAGTAAGATAGTTTGGTCATCGTAATTAATGTCTATCGCTCAGGTTGGACATTCATCAATGTCACAGCCACGGAAACCTTGATGAGGGAAGGCCATTCTGCTGAGCCGACGCGTGAACTTCATCATTCTACTAAGGCCATGCCATCTCATACATGGTCTGTCCTGTGTACACTATTCCCACTTGTACATGGGTCTAGTTGAGCATTGGCGTCACAACTTGGTTAAACTTGTGGAAGCCTATCATCTGAACTTTGCACGTGTGAGTTACATTTAGATGTGGTGAGAATTACCACCTGGGACATCTTTGAAGCTGTCAGTGGTGGTACCAAGGGAGAGGGATTCCCCCAGGGATATGGAATCACTTTTTATTTTTGTACCTGAGTGTTGGAGGCAGGATGGGAGCAGTTCCAGGAGCTTTCAGTTGGCCCACGATAACAGCCCTTACTCTGTGGACCAGGGAAGAAATGTGGGGATTCTGCTAGTTGTGAAGTATATTTGGTGTGGCTAGAGAAATAACCACAAGATTAGTTCACTCCTGCCTGACCCACTGTGAGATGGACTCTAATCAGAACTCTATCTATTGACCTCCTTAAGCCCCCCATCTCCAACCCACACTTTGACTCTCCAGGAATTAGGGTCAGATAAGAGCCAGTGTCCATAACGTAACCTCTCTAGTGGAATGAGTACAGGCTCTGAAAAAGGTCAGAATCTGAGTCCTGCCCTTATTTTTTTCCAGGTGTGTTTTGAGGGCAGGGGAGTATCTTTAAGCAATCTGATCCTGGATGCTCATCTGCAAAATGGAGAGAAAAAATACTCATGTGACTGTAGTGAGGATACGGTAAGGTTATATACACCAATCAGTACACAGCCTGACAACCATCAGTACGATGTGCTTCTTCTTTTGGGAAAAGGATACAAACCTCAGTTATTACTATTACTTCATCAATATTTTATTTTATTTTATTTTATTTTATTTTATTTTATTTTATTTTATTTTATTTTATTTTATTTATTTCTTTTTTGGGGGGGGAGGGTGGAGCAGAGTCTCACTCTTTTGCCCTGGGTAGAGTGCTGTGGCATCATAGCCCTCAGCAACCTCAAACTCTTGGGCTTGAGCAACCACTTTGCCTCAGCCTCCTGAGTAGCTGGGACTGCAGGCTTGTGTCATCATACCTCGCTTCTATTTTTAGTAGAAACAGGATCTCTTTCTTGCTCAGGCTGGTCTCTAACTCCTAAACTCAAGCCATCTGCCCACCTCAGCCTCCCAGAGGGCTAGGATTACAGGTGTGAGCCGCCACACTAACTTAGTTTCAAATACTTCACGTCATTTAGTTATTCCTGATATTTCTTGGAAGGTGAGATTTTGGACACCAAGTTTCAGAGAATACAAATGACTTGCCCTTTATTTTCAAATAATGAGCTATATAAATAAACTTATATTTTAAAAATACAGGTGTAGTCCTTACCCTATATTTAATTAAGCAAGTTATTGTTTTTAAATGTTGATGAGGTTATAGGAAATTATGCTCTAATCATAGCTACTAGTGGTGTAAATTGGGGAAACATTTCTGGAGAGCAATACAGCAAGACTTGATAAGACCTGGAAAAAATCAATATCTTTAACCCAGAAATTCACAGTCTAGGAAATCATCACAAGGCCAGGTGTGGTGGCTCACATCTGTGATCCAAGCACCTGTGAGACTGAACTGGAAGGATTGCTCGAGCTCGGGAGTTTGAGGTTGCAGTGAGCTATGATGATCTACTGCTCTGTGTAGGTGATGGAGCAAGTCAGAAACAATCTTAAAAGGAAAAAAGATCATCACAATGAAATGATTTTGAAAATTAGCGAAGATTTAGCTACGAGGGTTTGATCACATTGTGGTTTGAAACCATGTAAAGGTAGTTATGTAATTATCTTTAAAAATAGGATTGTTGCCAATATAGTGCCTCATGCCTGTAATCCTAGCACTCTGGGAGGCAAAGGTGGGTAGATTGCCTGAGCTCAGGAGTTTGAAGCCAGCCTGAGCAAGAGTAAGACTCTGTTTCTAAAAATAGCCGGGTGTTGTGTCAGGTACCTGTAGTCCCAGCTATTAGGGAGGCAAGAGGATCGCTTTGATGCCACAGTACTCTACCAAGGGCCACACAGTGAGACTATATCTCAAAAAAAAAAAATAGGCCAGGTGTAGTGGGTCATGCCTGTAATCCTAGCACTCTGGGAGGTGGAGGCAGGTGGATTGCTTCAGCTCATGGGTTCAAGACCAGCCTGAGCAAAAGCAAGACCCCCATCTCTAGACTGAGGCAAGGAGGATCGCTTGAGCCCAAGAGTTGGAGGTTGCTATGATGCCATGGCAGTCTACCTGGGCAACAGCTTTGAGACTTTGTCTCAAAAATAAATAAATAAATAAAATAAAGTGGTCCTGAATTTAAAAAAATAAAAAACAATAAAAATAGGACTGTTTCATTAAGTTTTGGTACACCTATGTAATAGAATATATTTATAACAATGAGAGATATTAATAGTATATTAGTTGGCAATGTAATATACCTATCCTTAATTTCATTTAGGTTTCTTAAAATGTGCAAGAATATGGCCAGGCGTGGTGGCTCATGTCTGTAATCCTAGTACTCTGGGAGGCTGAGACTGGAAGACCGCTTAAACTCAGGAGTTCAAGACCAGCCTGAGTGAGAGTGAGACCCCATGTCTACTAAAAATAGAAAAACGAACTGGGTGTGGTACACACCTATAGTCCTGGATACCCGGGTGTCTGAGGTGGGAGGATCACTTGAGCCCTAGAGTTTGAGTTTGCAGTGAGCTGTGATGACACCATTGCACTCTTATTTATCCAGTTTGGGCAACAGAGCAAGACCCTGTCTCAGAAAAAAAGAAAAAAAAAAAAGGGAAGAAAGAAAAATTGAGATCAGAAGAGAAATATTCAAGGGGTTCTTACACTCTCTTTGTGTTGTTTGAATTTTTTTCTTTTTGTGAGATAGAGTTCTGCTTTGTCTCCCTCAGTAGAACGCCATGGTGTCATGGATCACAGCACCCTCAAACTGTTGGGCTCAAGCCAATTCTCTTGCCTCAGCCTCCCGACTAGCTGGGACGACAGGTGCCTGCAACAACGCCCGGTTATTTTTAGAGATGAGGTCTCACTCTGGCTCAGGCTGGTCTCGAACCTGTGACCTCAGGCAATCCACATGCCTTGGCCCCACAGAATACTAGGATTACAGGCGTGAGCCACTGCGCCCGGCCTCTTGTTTGAGTTTTTGTTATCATTAATTTATGTATTAATTCAAATATTAGTAATAAACTTAACTTACGTAATTCAAGGTTCTCTGCGTCCAAGCTAATAAGGTGGTTTTCATCTTTTTTTTTTTTTTTTTTTGCTTCAGATTAATGTGAAGATACAAACAACCAAATCACAATATTTGAATCTGTTAGGCCGAGTCCCTCTCGTAGCTATGTCCTTCACCTAAAAAGTGTGCCATACACTCCTACATTGTGCCCATTCAGTGGGAGCACCCAAAACTCCCCCGCCCTCTTCTCCTCCCTCACTCTCCCTTCCCCCAACTTGAATTGAAATGAGTTTCTCTCCTACGTGGGTGTGAATTAGATTTTGTACTGGCTTCATATTGAGTACCTTAGATACTTGCTTTTCTATTCCTGTAATACTTTGCTGAGAAGAATGGATTTCAACTCCATCCAGGTTCATACAAAAGATGTAAAGTCATCATCTTTTTTGTGGCTGAATAGTATTCCATGGTGTGCATATACCGCAGTCTGTTAATCCATTCCTGAGTTGATGAGCATTTAGGGTGTTTCTACATCTCGGCAATTGTAAATTGAGCTGCAATAAATTGTCTTTTTTTAAATACACTTTAAATATACTGCGAACATACTTTATTTAGTCATATTGGTTTACAACAGAAACTCGGGGAATTCAGAGTTAGTTTTCTTGCCCATGAGCTTCTTACAGACACCAGAAAAGGTTTCAACCTTACGTTCCACATTATTCTGCTCTACTTTGACCAAATGCACCTTTATGAGCTGGCTGCCATCCAGCTTCACTTGGATTCTCTTGCCCACAATTTCATTTGGGAAGACCAAATCCTAATAGATCACATTATGCATGGCTGTCAGAGTGCTGCTCCTGAGATGCTTTTGTTTATTTTTTGCACAGCTTTTTTGAGTTGGCTTAGGCAGAATTCTCCTCTGACAGATAAAAACAAGATGCTTCCTACTGAACTTTTTCCTCAATTCACATACAAGCCAGATTTTAATTTTGTGGAAAAATTTCAATTAAGCAAGAGCAACAAAGACTGTGATAGGTTTTGGACCGCAAAGTTCAATTTCCTTGCTGCCATTATATTCAGCTCCCTGAGCTGAGCCTTGAGATCCAAGTTCATCTCCAACTCCAGACATGCCAGACTTGAACTCATCCAGCTTTTTGCTATTGGATTTCTTGGCACTTCAAATGAATATGTATTTCTCCTTGCACAGTGTTGGCTTAGGAAGAGTGCTTTTTTTTTTTTATCTTTCATTATTACTTATTCCTAATTATTTTGAATCATGTCGGTTCAATGTCGTCTTTTAATATCTCTTTTTTTTTTTTTTTTTTGAGACAGAGTCTTACTGTGTCGCCCTCGGTAGAGTGCTGTGGCATCACAGCTTATAGCAACCTCAAACTCTTGGGCTCAAGTGATTCTCTTGCCTCAGACTCCCAACTAGCTGAGACTACAGGCACCCACCACAACACCTGGCTGTTTTTAGAGATGAAGTCTTGCTCTAGCTTAGGCTGGTCTCAAACGTGTGAGCTCAGGCAATCCACCTGACTTGGCCTACCAGTGTGCTAGGATTACAGGTGTGAGCCACTGCGCCCTACCTTCTATTCTTTTTTATTTATTTTTATATGTTAACATTGTGTTGATTGGTTTTTTAATGTTAATTCTTTCTCTGTTGCTATTATTTAGTTCTTTTTTTTTTTTTTTTTTGAGACAGAGTCTCACTCTATTTATTGCCTTTGGTAGAGTGCTGTGACATCATAACTCACAATAACCTCAATCTCCTGGGCTCATGCAATCCTCTTACCTAGCCTCCCAGGTAGTTGGAAATACAGGTACCTGCCATGACAACTGGATAGTTTTTCTAATTTTAGTAGAGACAGGGTCTCACTCTTGCTCAGGCTGGTCTCAAACCCCTGAGCAATTCACCTTCCTTGGCCTACCAGAGTACTAAGATTACAGGCTTGAGCCACTATGCCTGGCTGATATTTGCAGCCTTAAAAAAAAGTTATACCAGGGCGGTGCCTGTGGCTCAAAGGAGTAGGGCGTCAGCTCCATATGCTGGAGGTGGTGGGTTCAAACCCAGCCCCGGCCAAAAACTGTAAAAAAAAAAAAAAAGTATACCTGTCCTTTACTTAATGACTAATCCATTCCTAAAAATTGTTGCCAAGTGATAAGCCCATATACGAAAGAATATTTTTATTAATTGTAATGAGAAAAAAGATATCATTCATCATAAGCAATGATATTGGAATAATTTTCATAGATGGAAAAAATCAGCCAAAGAAAATATGTTATGTAAGTAACAAACAAACAATAATTTTAATGTAGTTTGTACATAGAACTTTAGAAAATGGATATTTCTTATCCTTCCCCAAAGAGGGAGACAGGACTTGACCAAGGGAGTGGTTAGTGGAAGGTGCATTTTTCATTTTGCACAATTCTCCCCCCGCCCCCAAATTTCAATCTTTTGGGAGCTCACTGTTAAAAGTGCACATGAAGTAAACTTACAGCACCCCAAACAACTTTGGAACAAAATTAAGGCTAAGCAAGGGCGTTTCCTAACGTGGAGGTTTACGTGGAATTCTGAACGATGCTTGCTCCTTCTCTGCCCAGGAGGTGGCGCTGTTCCGTGGAGCCCAGAGACAACTGCTTCCACACGAGGCTAGTGGCTGGGAACTACAGCGCGATGATTTTTGAGCGTGTCTTTGAGAAAGACACATAATTCTTAGAGAGCATTTATTTAGTGTTCTTGGGGGAATAAACCATTATGCTGAAAAAAATTGAGTCATTGCAAAAAGTATGGCCTTAGTCAACTGAATAGTCATTTTGTGCAGATTAAGTCAATATCTCAATTTTCTTTCTCTCTCTCGATTTTTCTTTTCTTTTCTTTTCTCTCTCTTTCCCTCCCTCCCTCTCTTTCTTTTTGAGACAGAGCCTCAAGCTGTCGCCCTGGGTAGAGTGCTGTGGCATCACAGCTCACAGCAACCTCCAACTCCTGGGCTCAAGCAATTCTCCTGCCTCGCCTCCCAAGTAGCTGGGACTACAGGTGCCTGTCACAAAGCCCGGCTTTTTTTTTTTGGTTGCGGCCATCATTGTTGTTTGGCAGGCCAGGGCTGGATTTGAACCTGCCAGCTCAGGTGTATGTGGCTGGTGCCTTAGCAGCTTGAGGCACAGGTGCTGAGTCGAGTCGAGTCTTGTCTTGTCTTGTCTTGTCTTGTCTTGTCTTGTCTTGTCTTGTCTTGTCTTGTCTTGTCTTGTCCTGTCCTGTCCTGTCCTGTCCTGTCCTGTCCTGTCCTGTCGTCCTTTCTTTTGTTCTTTCTTTCTTTCCTTCCTTCCTTCCTTCCTTCCTTCCTTCCTTCCTTCCTTCCTTCCTTCCTTCTTTCTTTCTTTCTTTCTTTCTTTCTTTCTTTCTTTCGACAGGATCTCACTCGGTCGCCTTAGCTAGAGTGCAGTGGTGTCATCATAACTCATGGTACCTCAAACACCTGTAATCAAGTGATACTCTTGCCTCAGCCTCCTGAGTAGCTGGGACTAAAGGTGCCTCCACAACTCTGAGCTAATTTTTCTATTTTGAGTAGAGACATGGTCTAGCTCTTGCTCAGGCTGGTCATAAACTTCTAAGCTCAAGGGATCCTCCCACCTCAGCCTCCCAGAGTGCTAGGATTATAGACATGAGCCATGGAGCCTGGCAATATCTCTACATTTTAAAGGTACGGAGATATAGTTTATTCTTTCTGGTTCCTAGGTTGGGGACACTGACTCCACAAATGTGTACCGTATTATTTAAAAAAACACACAAAATAAATAAAGGCAGGCCATGTATAGAAGATAAATGAGAATATATTATGGCAATGAGATTTTGATCAGTTCCAGTCTGAGCTCTTAAGGTATAAAAATTAGAAAGAAGGAATTAGTGAAATTAAAACTTCATGTTAATTAAATAGGAAATGAAAACAAAATAAAGAATAGTTGAAAGAATTAATCCCAAATTGCTTATTACAGAATGAAATGTGTGTGCCCTTCAGGAGCTGGTTAAGGATAAAGAAAGTAAAAGGTTAAAAGAGATGCATTTAAAATCAGAAAAGAAATGTAACTAGAAGTTGTCTGGAGGCTACTGTGTACCATTTTAGTGAAAATATTTCCTGGTGAACTTCTAAGGAAGATATTTGACACAAGAAGTATAAAATATGAATATCCCAGTTATAGTACAAAAACCAACTGTATATAGCATTCCCTCTGAGTATACTCAGATTTCCTACTATTAATATTTTGCCTCATTTTATTGCATTCTCTCCTTCTGTTGTATGTTCTTTCTTCTTTGAGACAGAGTCTTACTCTGTAGTCCTGGGTAGAGTGCCATGGCATCATCACAGCTCACAGCAACCTCAAACTCGTGGGCTTGAGCAATCCTCTTCTCTTGACCTCCCAAATAGCTAGGACTACAGATGCCCACCAAAACACCTGGCTAGTTTTTTCTCTTTTTAATAGAGATGGGGTCTCACTCTTGCTCAGGCTGATTTCAAATTCCTAAGCTCAAGCAATCCACCCTCCCAGAGTGTGAGGATTACAGGTGTGAGCCACCATACCCTGTCTGTTACATGTTTAAAAAAATTTTTTTCCTGAGCAATATGCAAATAATTTGCAGACACAATGAGCCTTTTCTCCTGATGCAATGCAGAGTGCACGGTGTTCTGGCAAACTTGGTGGTGGAGTCCTCCACAGGCCAGGAGTGACAGTGGGGTATGATGCCATTGAACTCAGCTCCCTGGTGTTAATGGGAGTAGCAGCATTCTGAAATAACAGAGGCAGGTGACTGTAGTTACTGTAATGGAGTGGTGGCCAGGGTGCCTTGATATTCAGGTGCTGTGGTAATGGCCGTTGATCCACAGCGTTCTCTGGGGGAGAGGGATTAGGGAAGCTGACTAGAGTATTATTTGACTGGATAACAAAAAAAGAAGGAGGAGGAGGAGAGCTGGGGAACAGGATAAAAATTACAAGCCCTCATTCAGTGCCTGGATCTGAGTCAATTCTCAAACTCAGACCCTCTTTTTTTTTAATTTTTATTTATTTATTTATTTTTATTATAGATAAAAATATGCATCATAGATGTGGCCCAACCCATCTCAGACCCTCTTGAGAGAAAGCAAGGTCAGTTCCCAGTGAGGAGGAACCTAACAAGGCCACTGAAATATATATACAATAAATATTCCTCTCGTTCTTCCTGAAAGGAGCCTGTAGCTGTGTTCTAGAGTATAGCTGTCCACACAGCAAGGGCAACATCACATTTCTCGAGGGCTGTGGAATACTGATTCTGGGTTCTGTGGTGAAACTGATACCAGAAGATCTGAAATGCCACTGTGGCTCCCTGCCAAGAGTGGACCCCCATGGAGGCAAGGGTCCACGTGGCTCCCCTCTTCGGTGACTGACTGCCTGCATCCCCTTTTGGCCAAGGAGATACCTGAAACTGAGTTTCTCCTCATAAGAAAGAAGATTAGACATGTCTCATCATGTCCCTCTCCCTTCGTAGAGGTGTCCTTTGTGACTCATTAGTAGGCCTAAGGCTATGCAAGACCTACCTGCTATGCACAATGAACCACTTGAGTTCAGTTTGTCTCTGATTAACAGACCCTTGTCTTACCCTTATCTTCACTGACTCTTGGTCTATTAGACAAACCCTAACTATTCCAGCCAATTGTCAACTAAAGAATCTTTAGACCTACATGTAAGCCCCCCTCCTGGTTTGAGATGTCCTGCCTTTTCGGGCCAAACCAATGATGTATGCCATCCATGTATTAATTTATGACTTTACTTGTGATTCCTGTCTCCCTGAAATGTATAAAATCAAACTTCAACCCCACCACAATGAAACCAGTTGCTTGAGGCTTCATGGGTGTGGCTCCGGGTCATGGTTCTCAAATTTGGCTGAGAATAAACCTCTTTAAATGATTTTACAGAGTATGACTTCTTTTCCATTGACAGTAATAAATGGAGTCCTGTCTCACATTTGTTTCATGTTTGTCTAGTGGGCTCAGAGGTCCCTCTTGCAGTTATTTCTCAGTCTTCAACAGGGAGACCAGCAGAACTTGTATAAAAGCAGAACATGGCCTGCTTTTATTTATTTTGTGTTTTAAAAGCATAATCCTTCACCGATTGTTAGGAATGTGCAAACGTCAAGTGTCGAGATGATAATTAAAAAGCAATGCCACAGTTAGGGAAGAATTGCACCTCCATCAAAGACTAGAGTTGCAGGGTTGGTGGTTCCCATCA
The DNA here is from genome assembly GCA_963574355.1 of Loris lydekkerianus. Taxonomy (NCBI): domain Eukaryota; kingdom Metazoa; phylum Chordata; class Mammalia; order Primates; family Lorisidae; genus Loris; species Loris lydekkerianus. The sequence continues at coordinate 16,198 of CAUYPK010130133.1, forward strand.
CAGCCCCTTTTGGTTCACATGTATAAAACCCACACGGATTGTGGTGATGTCTGTGGACTTCCATCAGCTTAACCAAGTGATAGCTCATGTGCAGCTGCTATGATGCCCCTTTGCTGAACAGACCAACACAGCCTTGGCATTTGGTGTGCAGCTATTGATATGATAAATACATTCTTTTCAATCCTTAGTAAAGAAGTTTGTTTACATGTGGTAAAGGCAGCAGAATAGATTTACTGTCTTGCCCTAGTGCTACCCTAACTCCTCTGTCACAGTATGATCCACAGAGACCTGATCATCTTGGTCTCCTACAGAATGTAATGCTAACTGAACTTGCTTGAACAAAATATGGCAAGTACTGTGAATGTCCAGATGCCAGATGCTGGGAGATGAGATTCCCTACACTTAAAATTCAGATCCACAGAGACCTGATCATCTTGGTCTCCTACAGAATGTAATGTTAACTGAACTTGCTTGAACAAAATATGGCAAGTACTGTGAATGCCCAGATGCCAGATGCTGGGAGATGAGATTCCCTACACTTAAAATGTCATATTGGTGACATTGTTAGGAGTCCATTGGTCTGGCAGAAGTTGCTGCACCTCAAGCACCCCCTACTGCTAAGCAAGAGAGATGGTGATCAGGGTTCCACCACTCAGGGCTGGACAGGGAACCCCCCATTTTCTAGGTCTGGGTGAGCTCAGAAATCATACTCCCATCTCTAGGTACAAACAGGCTGCAGCCCTTTCGACCCTCTGGAGGGTGAGCAAGGTCATGAACAAAGCAGCCTGAGAGTTTCTGGGCTCTCGGGGTCCACAAGTAAGGAGCACACCTCCTAATTTCTTGCCTGAGGCAGAAAGTGCAAGGACTAAAATCCTATGCTAGTTTTAGGATGGTTTTCTGCCTACAGACCTTTGGCCAGTTGTGGGATGCTTTCCCTAAACCCACTGCCTTCAGGATAGGATTTAAACCCCCTAGACTGGGGGCTGGGGCTTTCCACCTGGATTCCACCCCCTCTCCTGCCGCAGGTTCTGTTCCCCCCCTATTGGCTTATCAATCTTTCCCTGTCAATAAACTCTGTCTTGTTGCTCATCCGAGTGATCAACCCCTGAGACCAAGGACTCGGCATAGAGAGAAAGTCTGGCACCAATGGTATTTGTTGGAACTCTTTGGATTTTGAGGCATCAGATACCACCATGGCAATATAGCAACTACTTATTCATTTCCTAGTTCAAATAATACCCAGAGAATGGGAGACTCTGCAGCAGATCTAGGGGTGTAGGAAAAACTGCCCTGCTCCTTGGCCTCTGTGTCAGCACGTCCCATAGGGCTAGTGTATCCATGATAGATCAAGAGGTCATATAGACTCTGGAAGCTCTAGTTACGGGAATGTCCATCTTTTTTTCTTTTTTCTGCTGCACATTGGAAGAATAAGAGTTGTCTTAGGCCGTACATTAAATACACAAACACTAATGAAAGTTTATTAGCAAAAAAAGTCCATGCATATTTTTCATAATATCTGATATCACAGACAAGCAAAAAAAGTCCTCACAAAATCAGCATGCAGCATGTGGCCCCTGGGCCACAGGTTGGACACCATTGGTAGTAGGAGAGTTGTAGCAAGGCATCCGGAACAAGGTCCTGCCAGATAACTATTTGCCATTTATTTGAAAAGCTGCTCTTGCCATGCTATTGGGCCCTAAAGGAGACTTTGATATTGACCATGGGGCGTCAAATGACTTTGCACCTGGGCAGCTGCCTATGAATTACTGTGGAAATGGCAGTTCAGAAGCATGTCCAGAGAATACAAGTAAGTTAAATGAATACTTTGCCCAGATCTCTTGTCATCCACCTCTGTTGCATTGAAGGCATTTCTTTCAGTTCATGCTTGTAGTCTCCAGTGGGTCTGTATGGTCAACTGATGGAAGAAAAATCTTGGGCCTTGAGAGCATGACCTGAAATAGACCAAAATCATACAACAGCCCTATTCAAGGTGGCCTGAAAAATACCAGTGACAGGTAATCTTCCCAGTGGTGAGAAATAAGTGTGTTTGGTTGTCCACAGGTGTGGAAGGAGAAGAGGCCTGAAGCAGATGTGTATATGGACTAGTGAACTGTGTGATGAATGGCTTGGCCAGTTAGTCAGTGACCTGGAAAGAACAAGATAAGAAGACTGGAAATAAGGAGGTCGACCCTGTGTGCACGGGCACAGGATATGTGTATCTTTGTGTTTCAAGTAAATGTCCACCAGAGGGCATCTACCTCAGAAGATGCACTCAACAGCCGTGTGGACAGAACGACTTACCTGGTGGGTATCAGCTATCAGAGTTGGTTTGATTGACATAGGAGGCATGGCCCTGGTGGCAGTGGTGTAATTGGTGCCCGGGCCCAACAGCATGGGCTCCATCTCTTCAAGGCTGATCGAGCTCAACATCTAAGCTGGGGAATGAGCATCGTACGATGCAGTACGACCTCTTGTAGATACCGGCCAGCTTCCTAGTAGCCTATTGATTATATCAGTCCTCTTCTATCCTGGAGGGGACAATGATTCACCCTTACTAAAATTGGTACCTCCTCCAACAAAAAACAAGAACTATGTTTTAGATTAGGCAATTTATTACTTACATAGACAATGAATGCTTGAGTAGTCAGAGGTGCCGATACTCATGGCCCCTGTAGAGAGCAATACCAAAGCCAAAGGGGCCAAATGACAGCAACATGGGTGACAAGTGGACCCCACATCCTACTGCAGCTTTATAAAGCCATGTGCCTGCTCAAAGGTGGGGGATGCAGAATTTTAAGATGGCCCTAAATACCCACTCCCTGGTGTACATCCCTTTATAATCACCTCTCCTAGGGTGCTAATTCTCAACTATAGCCAAGCACATTACAGTCTCAAAGGAGAACATTACACACTCAAGGGAGGACAAGGCTTAGTCTCCCATGTTTCGTGGGAATCAGGGAGGTAGGTAGGTGATAAACTGGCTCACGACAGTTACTTAGAAGATAATCTTGGGCGGCGCCTGTGGTTCAAAGGAGTAGGGCGCTGGCCCCATATGCTGAAGGTGGTGGATTCAAGTCCAGCCCCGGCCAAAAATTGCAAAAAAAAAAAAAAAAAAAGATCTTGCCAGCAGTTATTCCTCCAAAACAGGAGTCAGACTGCGGTTGAGTCTTGTCTACATGGCCTATGTGTAGATAAGCAAGGTCACCAGGGCACTGTGGTGGAGGCTTTCTATATCCTGAACCTTCCACACATCCTGCTCAGAATTATTCTTGGAAATATAGGCCATAACATCAAACACCTTAGTTAGCCGCACTGATAGGGGCTTGGACCAAATCCTTTTTTTTTGTCTTAGGCAACATTAAATAACAATGGTTATAATTATGACTCTCTGTAGGATGATTAAGCCACTTGGAAGAATATATGTTGTAACCAGACTTCCATCCAGAGCCAGGCCACTCAGACATGTCAGTAGTTTAGGTGTTCTACTTGACTGGCTGGAAGAAAACCCAGGGCAATGTGATCATCCATCACCACTCCCACTAGATATTTCAGCTCTGCTGGAGCACACCTGATATCCACCACAAGAAGTATCATTCATTGATGCAAAATGGTATCAGAAATGGAACTACATGGCAGTCATAGCCTAGTCCAGTCTCAATACTATGTCCTGCTCAGGGTGAATTAGACTCTCTTTATAGGTTTGGGGACCTCAGCAACAGTATAGTGCTGATGTATGGTCAAGGTCCAATTTTTACAAGACTTTATCAGGACTGATAAAGAAAATGTAAGTATCAGAAGTTGTAAGAAGGGATACTTCCTGGAAGAAAACTTCCAAAGTGTCCAAAGGAGAAGGTGTTAAGGATTTGACAGTAAGGTCATGAGAGGTAAGATAGCTTGAGCAATATGAGGACATTTTATGTTTTGTTTTTTTTTTAAGGTGGTAGAAGAAAACCAGAAAATACCATCAGTAATAAGGATCAGACTAAGTAGAAACATTAGTGTTGAGAAAATTAATTTATTTCTGATGTCTTGGGCAGAAGTCCTCCACTTATAAAGTCCTCAAATTGGGGTCACTCTCTCTCTCTCTTTTTTTTTTTTTTTTTTTTTTTTTTTTTGTAAACAATTTATTATTTCCCAGGATAAAGG
>CAUYPK010130134.1:0-17854 GCA_963574355.1 Loris lydekkerianus
AGGCTGAAAAGAATAAAAAAAATTAAAAGTAGAAAAAAATGAACAGCATCAATGTATAGAGTACAAAATTCTCCATCGATCAGTATATACCATGACACAGTAGAATAAATATTTATTGAGATATGGAGCTACAAAAACACAGGACATTAAAACAGACAAAACTTTTGAAACAACCTACATGCTGAGCTACATGCTGAAAAAAATCCTTCAGTTCAACTCAGCAGACTTGTATAAACCAAGTTTTTCACCCCTTGAAAAGAGATAAGGGTTAAATGCAGACACTCTAAAGGAGGAACAAAGGAACTCTAATTTGAATAAGAAAATAATCCTGCTAATGGCTGGTCTCCCTGGAAAATAAAGGAAGAGAAAGCACCAGAGCACTGGGGGCCTGAAAGAGCTGGAGAGAGCACGGCAGAGTAGGATGGGAGACAGGGGTGTTCAGTCTTTATAGTCTGACTTGGTGAACCTCACACAGTTCACACCAGTGTGCCCCAGGCACACAGCCAAAGAATATGCCTATACTTTCCTAAACTGAGTATTCAGAGGTCTCCTACTGTCTTCTTTTCCCAACAGACAAAGCAAGAGGCACTAGACTAATTTTCAAAAGACAATTTATGTAATGGTTTGATGTATTTTGTATTCTTTGTTTTTCACAACAAATTTAGAAAGAGTTTTATTATCCCCATTTTCCAAATAAGTGAAGCGACTCTGGAATGTTGGAGAACTTGCCCAAAGTGACACAACTAAAAAATGGCAGTCACACTTTATCCTACATTGCATCATTTTGTGTGTGTGTGTGTTAAAATATACATAATGATGTTTACTATTTTAACCATTTCATTTTATTTTTTTAAGAAACAGTCTCACTTTGTTACCCTGGTAGAATGCCATGACGTCATAGCTCACAGCAACCTCAACCTCTTGGGCTCCAGTGATCCTCTTGCCTCAGCCCCCCAAGTAGCTGGGACTACAGGTGCCTGCCACAAATGCCTGGTTATTTTTTAGAGACAAGGTCTCACCTCTTGCTCAGGTTGGTCTTGAACTCCGGAGCTCATGTGATCAATCTCCCTTGGCCTCCCAGAGTGCTAGGATTATAAGTGTGAGCCACCATGCCCGGCCATATTTTAACCATTTTATATGTATAATTCAGTGTCATTAATTATATTCACAACGTTGTATTGGCCATCATGACTATCTATTTCTGAAACTTTTTCATCATCTCACACAGAAACTAAACTCTGTACTCACTAAGCAGTAACTCCTCATTCTGCCATCCCTGGCAACCTCTATCCTATTTTCTGTCTCTATGAATTTGACTATTCTAGGTCCCTTATCTAAGTGGAATCATACACCATTTGTCCTTTTGTGTCTGACTTGCTTCACTTACTATAGCTTCTTCAGGGTTCATCCATGTTGTAGCATGTATCAAAACTTTATTTATTTATTTATTTATTTATTTAGTTATTTATTTATTTAGAGACAGAGTCTCACTGTGTTGCCCTGAGTAGAGTGCCATGGTGTCACAGCTCACAGCAACCTCAAACTCTTGGGCTTAAGTGATTCTCTTGCCTCAGCCTCCAAAGTAGCTGAGACTACAGTCACCTGCCACAATACCTGGCTAGTTTTTGATTGTAGTTGTCATTGTTGTTTGGCACGCCCAGGCTGGGTTCAAACCCAGCTGCTCTGGTGTATGTGGCTGGCACCCTAGCCACTGAGCTACAGGTGCCAAGCAGAAACTTCATTTCTTTTAATGGTCTGATAGGGTATTTGGGTTGCGAAAGACAGATTCATTCATGCCCTTTAGAAGTAATGAGGGGTTATTGTAAGCGATCCTCTAGAATTAAGGAAGACAGACATCTGAGCTACATGCTGAATTTCAGTAACAGCCATGTGGCTGGATTTATTGGGAATTAAGTAAGTCTGATTAGGACAGTTCTGGGGACCAAGATATCACATTGCTCTCTTAGCGGAGGGAAGTTGTTGTTTTCCGATATTACCTGGCCATTATGTCAACCTAGTGATATTCTACATCGTGGTATTCTCCTATGTGGTCTGGTGCTACCAACTCAACTACTTCATGCTCTATGAAAAGAAACACTCAGGCTTTTGCTAACTCTGTATTTCTACCATTTTAATAAAATGCTATCTTTTCTCCTTTTGTGACTTTTCACCTCCTGCTTCCAGTGCCAGTTAACAAACTTTCTTTCTTTCTTTTTTTTTTTTTTGAGACAGAGTCTCACTATGTCACCTTTGGTAGAGTGCCATGGCATCACAGTTCACAGCAACCTCAAACTCTTGAGCTTAAGTGATTCTCTTGCCTCAGCTTTCCAAGAAGCTGGGACTACATGTGCCCTCCACAACACCCTGCTATTTTTTTTTTGTTGTTGTTATTGTTGTCATTGTTGTTTTAAGCAGGCCTGGGCCGGGTTCAAACCCACCAGCCCTGGTGTATGTGGCCAGCACCCTAAACACTGAGCTACAGTTAAGAAACTTTCCAAAAATCTCTAGCTCTATTTTCTGATTGACTTGGTTAATCTACAAGACACCTGCTGACCATGCATCTCACAAGACACCTGCTTATCTAGAACTTAGCTGCCCCTGAGTTGAATATCTTCTCTTCCTCTGATCAGAGGTAGGCAGGGCAATAAGTCACATCCTAATGGTAATACAAACCTGCTTCTCTTGGGAGGAAGTCGTGTTCCTGGGAGGAAGTCGTGTTCCTGGCAGGCAGGCGTGCGGAGTTCATTGACTTCATCCCTCAGCATTGGCTTGGCTCACCTGTGCTCTGCCACCAGGTGGTTTCTTTTTTTCTTAAAAGAGACCTATGTATTTATTTATTTATTTATTTATTTTTGAAACAGAGTCTCACTATTTCACCCTTGGTAGCGTGCCATGGCATCACAGCGCACAGCAACCTCAAATTCCTGGGCTTAAGCAATTCTCTTGCCTCGGCCTCCCAGCAGTTGGGACTACAGGTGCCCGCCACAATGCCCAGCTATTTTTTGTTGGAGTTGTCATTGTTGTTTAGCTGGCCCAGGCCAGGATCGAACCCGCCAGCCCTGGTGTACTTGTATGGCGCCATAACCACTGTGCTATGGGTGCCAAGCCCACCAGGTTGTTTCTTGCATTTTAACCTATAATATCTGCTCTGTGACTTCACAAATCACAGAGCAGAGGTCAATATGTCTGGGTTGATGTATATATGCAGGTATTTTTGCTCCTATTTTTAGATTTTACAAATAATTGCCATATGTTGATATGTAGTTTGGAGTTGCTTGAAATATCCTCAGCTTATGTCAAGCTGCTTACTTATAGCTTCTAAACAGGGTTATTTCTCTAAAACTGAAAATCTGTTGTTAATTTTCTTGCCAAGTCTGCATTAACAGGAAGACATTCAGAACACAGGGCATACTGAGGTGTTAGCACATCCTCAAGATGGGTCCCTCTTCCAGTAAGCTGTGGGAAGAATGACTGGATTGTGGGAATCAGGCCATTCCTAGTTCTGTGACTGTGACAGAGAATGTGGTGCTTACCAAATATCACAAATACCTCATGCCTACTCCCTCCTGCTACATTTCTTAGCTTCCCTTGCAGTTACATTGGAGCAAGGGCCTATGGGGGGAAGTGAAACATGTTCTCTACACTTTTTCTTCCTAGAAGGTATAATTCCAGTTGACAGAACCCACAAGCTAGAAGCAGAGTGGAACCCCGAGTCATCATTTGAAGCAGGGCTGTCCTGGGTAGCCTCCTGATCTTTCAAGAGTGGGAGACCTCATCTCTAAAAATAGCCATGTGTGTAGTCATAGCTACTTGGGAGGCTGAGGCAAGAGAATTGCTTAAACCCAAGAGTTTGAGGTTGCTGTGAGCTGTGAGGCCACTGCATTCTACCAAGGGTGACAAAGTGAGACTCTGTTTCTCAAAAAAAAAAAAAAAAAAAGAGTGGGAAATAAACTCCTGTGGCTTAAGTCCTGAAGATCTTGTTGTTTGACTGTTAACAGCAGCATAGCTTAGAGTTACCCTGATTAGTACATTCACTAACCAATGATGTGACCTTGGACAAATAACACATGAGCCCATGCTGATAAAAGATTGAATATATAAACTGGGAAGAAGGAACAAATCTCCTTTATGGAAGAATTCCAATTTAATATATGTAAAAGGAATAAGGGAAGCAGAAAAATCACCATTAGAACACCCCAGTAAAAATTGCTGCAAATAAGGTGTAAAGATGAAGATAATATTAGTGGGCTCGGTGCCTGTAGCTCTAGTGGGTAAGGCGCTGGCCACATACACCAGAGCTGGCAGGTTTGAACCCAGCCTGGGCCTGCCAAACAGCAATAACAACTACAACCAAAAAATGGCTGGGCATTGTGGTGGGCGCCTGTAGTCCCAGCTACTTGGAGGCTGAGGCAAAAGAATTGCTTAAGCCCAGGAGTTGGAGGTTGCTGTGAGCTATGACACCATAGCACTCTACCCAGGATGACAGCTTGATGCTCTGTCTCAAAAAAAAAAAAAAAAAAAAGATAATATTAATGGGAAAGACCTTATGGAGAAAGAAGATATTTGTATAACCTCAAAGTATAGAAACACAGATATGTATTAATTATCTTATTTTGAACATATGTCCAAAAATCTTTTATATTCCCTCCAGAATGTAAGGTTTGATTTTCCTCTTCTTAAGTGTGGGCCGTATTTAGTGATGCATTTCTAACAAATAGCCAAGGGTCATTAAAGAGCCAAATAGTCTCTATTGCAACACCTTACCTCTTCTGTTGCAGCATGAAAGTAGCCATAAAAAATATGGAAATGGATGAATGTGGCTGTGTGCCAATGAAATTTTATTTACAAAAGCAGACAGTGGGCTGGATTTGACCCTTCAGTCATGGTTTGCTGACTTATAGAATAGCATATAAAAAGGAAAAAAATCGTAACATTGCAGTGAAGAAACCTTGCAGACACCACTTTAACCAAGGATCAAGGATAGCATTACTAGTAATAATTCAGATTGAAGTGATATAAGTGGAAATGGCAGAGTAAGGAACTCCAAAATTCCATACTCCATAAAAGCAATAAAAAAAAGTTAGAAAACCATGAGAATCAACTTTTCAGAATGCTGGACACTTAAAGCCTGCAGAAACCTAGGGAATGTTTTCATGAAAATTCAGTTTAAGCTCAGTAAAAACAATGGGAAAAAAAAGTATTTTTAACTTATTCTTGTCCCATCCCCAGGTTGGCAGTGGCCTTGAAGAAAACAGTTACATTCCCAACCTCCACTATCCGGAGGATCTGCTCCTCTCGCGAGAACTGAAAGTGCCTAGGTGATCTGTACTAAGCGGAAGTTGGGCTTCTTTTCTGTGGCGTCTGGGAGGCGTTCATATACTTCAGGCTGAAGCTGAATATCTCCTTCCCAGCCACTGGCTGCCAGAAACTCATTGAAGTGGACGATGAACGCAAACTTTGTACTTTCTATGAGAAGCGAATGGCCACAGAAGTTGCTGCTGACACGCTCGGTGAAGAATGGAAGGGTTATGTGGTCCAAATCAGTGGTGGGAACGACAAGCAAGGTTTCCTCATGGAGCAGGGTGTCCGCCTGCTGCTGAGGAAGGGGAATTCCTGTTATAGACCAAGGAGAACTGGAGAAAGGAAGCGCAATTCTGTTTGGAGTTGCATTGGGTATGCCAATCTGAGTGTTCTCAACTTGATTAAATTGTAAAAAAAAAAAAAAAGGAGGAAAGGATATCCCTGGACTGACACTAGGGTACCTCGGCGTCTGGGGCCTAAAAGAGCTAGCAGAATCCGCAAACTTTTCAATCTGTCCAAAAAAGATGATGTTCGCCAATACGTTGTGAGAAAGCCCTTAAACAAAGAAGGTAAGAAACCTAGGACCAAAGCACCCAAGAATTCAGCGTCTTGTAACTCCACGTGTCTTACAACATAAACGCCGGCGTATTGCTCTGAAGAAACAGTGTACTAAGGAAAATAAGGAAGAGGCTGCAGAATATGCTAAACTTTTGGCCAAGAGAATGAAGGGGGCCAAAGAAAAGCACCAGGAACAGATTGCCAAGAGACACAGGCTGTCCTCTCTGAGAGCATCCATTTCTAAGTCTGAATCCACTCAAAAATAAGGATTGTTTTTTGAGTAACAAATAAATGAGTTCTTATCTCTTTAAAAAAAAAAAAAAAAGAAAAGAAAGAAAGAAAAGAAAATAGTTACATTCCCAGTATAGATACCAATATGAGGGAGAGCAGAACTGACAAGAATTGCTTTTTTTGGCTTGCCTTGTGGCTCCCTAGACGACTTGCTCAAAGGGTTTTCCTTTATTTTTACCTTGGAACTCTCCCGTGCTGGGGATGGCTATCCAAGGTGCATTTGTTGAAGAAATTTAGAGGCAAATTTTGCAGTTTTTGCTGCCTAGAGCATTGGATAACAGTTGAGACAAACAGACTAAAGCTTGGGAGGGAAGGCTAGGGAATGAGATGGTTTGAAAAACTCTGACATATTCCTGGGAAACTAGAATGCCATGTGCATACCCCGAGCTGTGCACATGCTCAGTTAAGACCTGTGAAGGCTTGAAGCTCTCACATCTGTCCAACCTTCAGGCTCTGTAAAAGCATGGAATGAAGGCTAAGGCAAAGTTGTAAACCACTTGGCTAAGGGTTGAAGGCTTGTGTTCAAATACACATAGCCCATCTGCAAAGACTAGGAGGGTATTTTTCAGTTCCAAGCCCTTAAGGAAATCTGTGTGCAAACACTAGCTGACCTCTAAACTAATATAACAGATATTTTAGTGGCCATATACAACAGAGAATATTGACTTTACAAAATTAGTTCAGTAGGCTCACTGCCTGTGGCTCAAGCTGCTAAGGCGCCACCGACATACACCTGAGCTGGTGGGTTCAAATCCTTGGCCCGCCAAACAACAATGATGGCTGCAACCAAAAAATAGCTGGGCGTTGTGGCGGGCACCTGTGGTCCCAGCTGCTTGGGAGGCAGAGGCAGGAGAATCGCTTAAGCCCAGGAGTTTGAGATTGCCGTGAGCTGTGATGCCACGGCACTCTACCGAGGGTGACAGCTTGAGGTTCTGTCTCAAAAAAAAAAAAAAAAAAAAAAAAATTCAGTAAAGTTACTAAACAAAAAAAAACTATGGCAATCAGCAACAGTGAACTCTAGGGAGGAAGAAGAATCTATTTCCAGAGCTGCCACATTGTAATACTCAAAATGCCCAGTTTTCAACAAAAATTATAAGACATGCAAATAAACAAAAAGGTATGGCCTATACACAGGGGAAACAAAGATAATCAATAGACACTGTCCCTGAGGAAGCCCAGATGCTGAACTTACTGCATGAAGACTTTAAATCACCTATTTAAATTATGTTCAGAGAACTAAAGTAAATCATGTTCAAAGAACTAATGAAAACCATGAGAATGATGCCTCACCAAATAAGAGAGCACAAGAGACCGTCTAGAGTTCCAGAAGAGAAGAGAGAAAAAGCAGAGAGAATATTTGAAGAAATATTGGCTGAAAAGATCCAAATTTAATTAAAAATATGAATCTAGGCTCGGCACTCATAGCACAGTGGTTATGGCAGTGCCCACATGCACCAAGGCTGGCGGTTTCGAACCCAGCCCTGGGCCAACTAAAACAATGATAACTGCAACAAAAAAAATAGCCAAGCACTGTGGCTGGTGCCTGTAGTCCCAGCTACTCAGGAGGTTGAGGCAAGAGAATTGCTTACCCCCAAGAGTTTGAGGTTGCTGTGAGCTGTGATGCCACAGCACTCTACTGAGGGTGACATAATGAAACTCTGTCTCAAAAAAAAAATAATAAAAAATAAATAAAAATATGAATCTACACCTCTAAAAAGCTGAACAAAATTGAAGTAAGATAAGCTCAAAGAAATTCACACCAAGACACTGTATAAACTGTTATAAAACAAAGACAGAGAATTTTGAAAATAGCAAGCTAGAAGGAACTAATCATGTACAATGGATTCTCAAATAAGATTAATATATGATCTTTTATCAGACATCACAGAGGCTAATAGGCAGTGGGATGACATGTTCAGAGTACTAAAAGAAAAAAAATTTTGTCAACTAATAAGTCTATATTCAGCAAAACTATTCTTCAAAAATGAAGAAGGAAAAAAGCTAAGACATTTCTGGATAAATAAAAACCAAGAGGCTCAGCGGCTAAGGTGCCAGCCCCATACACCTGAGCTGGCAGGTTCAAATCCAATCCTGGCCCGCTAAACAACAATGACAGCTGCAACCAAAAAGTAGCTGGGCATTGTGGCAGGCTCTTGTAGTCCCAGCTACTTGGGAGGTGAAGGCAGGAGAATCGCTTGAGCCCAGGAGTTGGAGGTTGCTGTCAGCTGTGATGCCATGGCACTCTACCCAGGGCAACAGCTTGAGGCTCTGTCTCAATAAAAAAATAAAAGTAAAAACCAAGATTCAGCACTACTAGACTTGCCTTATAAAAGAATACCATTAAGGGTGGTGCCTGTGGCTCAAAGAGTAAGGCACCGGCCCCATATACCAGAGGTGGCAGGTTCAAATCCACCCCGGCCAAAAACTGCAAAAAAAAAAAAAAAAAAGAATAACATTAAACATACTCAGTAGGTAAATATAAAAGGCAATATGAATGTATTTTGTTTATAAGCCTTTATTCCTATTCTGTTTAAAAGATAAATACAGGCTTGGCGTCTATGGCTCAAGCGGCTAAGGCGCCAGCCACATACACCTGAGCTAGCAGGTTCAAATCCAGCCTGGGCCTGCCAAACAACAATGATGGCTGAAACCAAAAAATAGCCAAGCATTGTGGCAGGCGCCTGTAGTTCCAGCTACTTGGGAAGCGGAGGCAGGAGAATCACTTGAGCCCAGGAGTTGGAGGTTGCTGTGAGTTGTGATGCCATGATACTTTACCCAGGGCAACAGCTTGAGGTTCTGTCTCAAAAAAATAAATAAATAAATAAAATAAAAGATAAATACATGTATATAATGCAATAATTATAAATCTGCACTGATGGGTACACAATGTACTAAGATGTAGTGTGGACTTGGTGCCTGTAGTTCAGTGGTTAGGGTTCTGGCCACACACACCAGGGCTAGTGGGTTTGAAGCTGGCCTGGGCCTGCTAAACAACAATGACAACAACAAAAAAATGGGCACGCATTGTGGTGGGTGCCTGTGTACCAGCTACTTGGGAGGCTAAGGCAACAGGATCACCCATACCCAAGAGTTTAAGGTTGCTGTGAGCTGTGATGCCATAGCATTCTACCAAGGGTGACAAGGTGAGACTCTGTCTCAAAAAAATAAATAAATAAACAAATAAGATGTAGTCCATATGACAATAAAGAAGGAAAAAGAGCTAGCACTCTGGGACGCTGAGGCAGGTGGATCACTTGAGCTGAGGAGTTTAAGACCCAGCCTGAGGGCTCGGGGCCTGTAGCTCAACAGCTAGGATGCCAGCCACATACACTGGAGCTGGTGGGTTCGAATCCAGCCCAGGTCTGCCAAACAACAATGAGAACTACCACCAAAAAATAGCTGGGCATTGTGGCAGGCACCTGTAGTCCCAGCTACTTGGGAGGCTGAGGCAAAAGAATCATTTAAGCCCAAGAGTTAGAGGTTGCTGTGAGCTGTGACGCCACAGCACTCTACCCAGGGTGACAAAGTAAGACTCTGTCTCAAAAACAAACACTCAGCCTGAGCAAGAGCAAGACCCTGTATCTACTAACAACAGAAAAACTAGCCAGGCATCATGGTGGGCCCTGTAGTACTCCCAGCTATTTCAGAGTACTGGGAGGCAAGAGGATCACTTGAGTCCAAGAGTTTGAGGCTGCTACCCAGGAGCAACAGCTGTCTCAAAAAAAAAGAGAGAGAGAGAGAGAGGAGAGAGAATGGAGCTACATAGGAACAAAATTTTTGTATAATGTTGAAATTAAGTTGGCATTAATGTGAACTAGAGTATTATTAAATAGAACAACAGAATATAGTCTTCTCAAATGCACATGGAACATTCTTTAGGATAGACCCTATGTTACAACACAAAGTAAGTCTCAAATTTTAAAAGACTGAATACCAAGTATTTTAAATTTAATGAAATAAGTTTAAGACTTGTAAATTGAAACCTACAAACATTACTGAAAGAAATTAAAGATCTAGTTAAGTGTGGTGGTGGATGCCTATAGTCCCAGCTACTCAGGAGGTTGAGTGGTGGAGGATCACTCCAGCCTGGAGGATCACTTTGAGCCCAGGAACTTGAGGTTGCAATGAATTATGATTGTGCCACTGCATGCCAGTCTGAGTGACAAAGTGAAACCCTGTCTCTTAAAAAAAATTAAAGAAAAAATAAATAAATAAAAGGAAACATACCTCATGTTCATGGACTGGAAGACTTAACATTGTTGAGATAGCACTAGTCCCCAAATTCATCTCTAGATTTCAGTGCAATCCCTATCAAAAGTCCAGCTGCCTCTTTGTAGAAATGAACAATATGAACAAATTGATTCTAAAATTCACCTGGAATTGCAAGGGACCTCAAATAGCCAAAAGAATCCTGTAAAAGAAGAACAATGGGCTCAATGTCTGTAGCTCAGCAGCTAGGATGCTAGCCACATACAACAGGGCTGGGGGTTCGAACCCAGCCCTGGTCTGCCAAATGATAACAACTACACCAAAAAAAAATAGCCGGGTGTTGTGGCTGGCACCTGTAGTCCCAGCTACTTGGGAGGCTAAGGCAAGAGAATCGCTTAAGCCTAGAGTTTGAGGTTTCTGTGAGCTGTGACACTACAGCACTCTACCAAGGGCAACATAGTGAAACTGTCTCAACAAACAAATAAAAGAACAATGTTGGAGGAATCACACTTTCTCATCTCAAAACTTACTTTAAATCTGCAGATTTAGGCTTGGTGCCTGTGGCTCAAGTGGGTAAGGCGCCAGCCACATACACCTGAGCTGCTGGGTTCAAATCCAGCCTGGGCCCAACAGACAACAATGATGATGGCTGCAACCAAAAAATAGCCAGGCATTGTGGTGGGCACCTGTAGTCCCAGCTACTTGGGAGGTGAAGGCAGGAGAATCACTTGAGCCAGGAGTTAGAGGTTGCTGTGAGCTGAATGCCAAGGCACTCTACCCAGGGCAACAGCTTGAGGTTCTGTCTCAAAAAAAAAAAAAAAAAAAAAAAAAAAACTACAGATTTAAATCTACAGTAATCAAAACACTTTGGTGCTGGCGTAAGGGTTGACATATAAGTCAGTGAAACAGAATTGAGAGTTGCGAAATAATCCCACACGTCTACCGTTAATTGATTTTTGACAAGGGTGCCAAGATGATTCAATGAGGAAAAGAATACTCTCTTTAAACAAGTGATTTGTCAACAACTGGATAGCTACATGTGAAAGAATAAAGTTGGATGCTCTAATAGTTTGCTAGGATTTCCATAACAAATACTATAGAGCGGGAAGTTTAAAACAACATAAATTTATATTCTCATTATTCTGGAGGCCAGAAGTCAAACAGCAAAGATTATATCTTCTGAGGTCTCGCTCCTTGTCTTGTAGGTGGACATCTTTGCCTTCTGTTTTTACATGTTCTTTCCTCAATGCCTGTGTCCAAATTTCCTCTTTTTACGAGACTTAGTCATATTGGATTAGAGCCCACCTTAATGACCTCATTTAACTTTAATTATTTCTTTAGAGGCCCTATCTCCAAATAGAGTCACATTCTGAGGTACTGAAGATAGAGCCTCAATATATGAGTTTTGGAAGTACTCACACCATATACAAAAAATAACTCAGAATAGATCAAAGAGCTAAATGCTAGAGCTAAATCTATAAAACTCCTACGAGGAAACAGGCATAAACCTTTGTGACTTTGGATTAGGCATTGATTTCTTAAATTTGGTACCAAAAGCAACAAAAGAAAAAATAGATAAATTGGACTTCAGGGCTCAGAGCTTGTGGCTCAAGCAGCTTAAGTGCCAGCCACATACACCTGAGCTGGCGGGTTTGAATCCAGCCCAAGCCCACCAAACAACAATGACGGCTGCAACCAAAAAATAGCTGGGCATTGTGGCTGGTGCCTGTGGTCCCAGCTACTTGGGAGGCGAAGGCAGGAGAATCACTTGAGCTGGGAGTTGGAGATTGCTGTGAGCTGTGATGCTACGGCATTCTACCCAGGGTGACAGCTTGAGGTTCTGTCTCAAAAAAAAAAAAAAATTGGACGTCAGGAATATTATAATTTTATACATCAAAGCACAGTACCAAGAAAGTGAAAAGGCAGCCTACGTGAATGAATGTAAATACTTAAAATCATATCTATGGCCAGGGTCTAGTATCCAGAATATACAAAGAATTCTCACAATCTATCAATAAAAAGGTAACCAATTTTAAAAATTGGGTAAAGGACTTGACCAGACATTTCTCTACAAAAAATATACAAATAGCCAATAAACACATGGAAAGATAGCCAATAAACACACCATTAGTTATTAGGGAAATGCAAATCTAAACTACAGTGAGCTACCATTTCACATCTGCTAGGATGGTATGCTAACAAAAATAAGGAAAAGAACAAGTCTTGGCCAGGATGTTGAGAAATTAGAACCCAAATACACTCCTGTTAGAAATGCAAAATGGTGGCTCAGAGCCTGTAGCTCAGTGGCTAAGGTGCCAGCCACATAAACCAGGGGTGGCAGCCTGGGCCTACCAAACAACAATGAGAACTACAACAACAAAATAGCTGGGCATTTGGTGGGCACTTGTAGTCCCAGCTACTTTGGAGGCTGAGGCAAGAGAGTCTCTTAAGCCCAAGAGTTAGAGGTTGCTGTGAGCGACGCCACAACACTCTACCAAAGGCAACATAGTGAGACTCTGTCTCAAAAAAAAAAAAAAGATGCAAAATGGTATAGCTGCTGTGAAAAACAGTTTGGACATTTAAAACAGACAGTTACAGGTGGCGCCTGTGCCTCAAAGGGGTAGGGCACCAGCCCCATATGCTGGAGGTGGCAGGTTCAAACTCAGCCAAAAACTGCAAAATAAAATGGACAGTTACATATGACTCAGCAATTCCACTCCTATGTATATACCAAAGACAGTTGAAAACATACATCCATAAAAAGACTTGTACATGGATTTTGAGGACAGCGGTATTTATAATATTCAAGAAAAGTGGGAATAATGTCCATCAATAGATGAATGAATAAACAAAATGTGGTACGGGCATGCAATAGAATATTATTCAGTCATTACAAGGAATGAAGTACTGGGTGGTGCCTGTGGCTCAGTTGGTAGGGCACCGGCCCCATATACCAAGGATGGCAGGTTTAAACCCAGCCCTGGTCAAACTGCAACAAAAAAATAGCGGGGCGTTGTGGTTGGTGCCTGTAGTCCCAGCTACTTGGGAGGCTGAGACAAGAGAATCACCTAAGCCCAGGATTTGGAGGTTGCTGTGAGCTGTGTGATGCCACGGCACTCTACTTAGGGTGATAAAGTGAGACTCTGTCTATAAAAAAAAAAAAAAAAAAAGGAATGAAGTACTAATACATGCTATAACATGGATAAATCTGAAAACATGCCATGTGAAATAAGCCAATTATAAAAGGCCACATATTAAGTCCAGGTGCAGTGGCTCATGCCTGCAATCCTAGCATTCTGGGAGGCCAAGGCAGGTGGATTGCCTGAGCTCACAGGTTTGAAACCAGCCTGAGCCAGAGTGACACCTCGTCTCTAAAAATAGCCAGGCATTGTGGCGGGTGCCTGTAGTCCCAGCTACTTGAGAGGCTGAGACAAGAGAATTGCTTGAGCCCAAGAGTTTGAGGTTGCTGTGAGCTATGATGCCACAGCACTCTACCAGGGCAAAAAGGTGAAATGCTGTCTCAAAAAAAGGGGCCACATACTAGATAATTCAGATTACATGAAATGTCCAGAATAGGCAAACATAGAGACAGAAAATAAGATTCATGGTTGCTAGGGGTGGGGAGAAGGGAATATGGAGTGACTACTTAATGGGTAAGAGTTGTTTTTTTTTCTTTTTGGAGTGATGAAAATGTTTGGAATTAAGTAGTGGTGGTAGTTGGAGAACATTGTGAATATAACAAAAAACACTGGATCATGGCTGGGCGTGGTAACTCATGCCTATAATCCTAGCACTCTGGGAGGCCAAGGTGGGTGTATTGTCTGAGCTCACAAGTTCGACACCAGCCTGAGCCAAGTGCAAGACCGTGTCTCTAAAAAACAGCCAGGCATTGTGGCGGGTACCTGTGGTCCCAGATACGTGGGAGGCTGAGACAAGAGAATTGCTTGAGCCCAAGAATTTGAGGTTGCCGTGAGCTGTGATGCTATGGTACTCTACTGATGGCAACAAAGACTGTCTCAAAAAAAAAAGGATCGTACACTATAAAATGGTTAAAATGGTGAATTTTATGTTATGTGTATCATATCTCAATAAAACAAAAATCCTGTTAATATGATGTCCCTTCTGACTTGATGCACCAAGAAGAGCACTTACTTGTGGCTCTTCCAAATATGCATAATTTTGGTTTAATTAGAAAATTGGCTCAGCGCCCATAGCACAGTGGTTACAGTGCCAGCCACATGCACCGAGGCTGGCAGGTTGGAGCCCGGCCTGGGCCAACTAAACAACAATGACAACTGCAACAATAATAATAAAAAATAGCCGGGTGTTGTGGCAGGCACCTATAGTTCCAGCTACTTGGATGGCTGAGGCAAGAAAATCGCGTAGGCCCAGGAGTTTGAGGTTGCTGTGAGCTGTGATGCCACAGCACTCTACTGAGGGTGACATAGTGAGACTCTGTCTCCAAAAAAAATTATCAGAAAATGTCAGACCCAAATTGAAGCATGTCCTACAAAATGCTCAACCAGTACTCTTAAAAAGTATCAAGCCCATCAAAAACCCAGAAAAACTGTCACAGACTGAAGGAGACTGAGAAGACATGAAGATTAAATACAATGTAGTATCCTGGACTGAATTTTCGAAACATAAAAAGGACATTAATAAAAAAACTAGTGGGCAGTGCCTGTGGCTCAAAGGAGTAGGGCGCTGGCCCCATATACTGGAGGAGGCGGGTTCAAACCCAGCTCCGGCCAAAAACTGCAAAAAAAAAAAAAAAAAATCACAAGTAAAAAAACTAGTGAAGGCTGAATGAAGCCTGTAGTTTAGTTTATTATAATGTACTAATGTTTCTCAGTTTTGTTTTGTTTTTTTTTGATTCTCACTCCATCACCCTCAATAGAGTGCCTTGGCATCACACAGCTCACAGCAACCTCCAACTCCTGGGCTTAGGCGATTCTCTTGCCTCAGCCTCCCAAGTAGCTGGGGCTACAGGCACCCGCCACAACGCTATTTTTTTGTTGCAATTTGGCTGGAGCCAGGTTTGAACCTGCCACCCTCGGTATAGGGGGCCAGTGCCCTAACCACTGAGCCACAGGCGCCACCCGTTACTTAGTTTTGATAAATGTATTTTAACATTAGGGGCAAGTTGAATGAAAGGTACAGGTGCTATCTTGGCAAGTCTTCTGTAAATCTAAAATGATTTCAAAATAAATAGTTTTTAAAAACATGCAAAAAGCCGATCCGAAAGCCTAAGATTAAATGTCATAGGGGCTTGATATGGTGGAGCTTTAAAATTACCTGTCACTTCTGTAAGTCGAGTCAATTCCACTTGGAACAGATTTTGTGTCCAACGTCGAAATATCTGAGTCCCCTCCACCTATCCTTAGTTATGCCAATATAAGGCAAAGAGGTATCCACTTTTGTTGGGCAGAGTTATGAAATGGAATTTTTTTTTGCTGCCTGATAATAGTGTAAAAGAACAAAGGGTAGGGAAATCTGGGCAAAATAAATGTTCTGGAATCTCCTATAAAAATGGGTGTTGAGACTCCACTTACTTCTTTCTTGAGAGTTCCTGTTATTAAGACTTCTTTGATGGATGGATATGGTCTTGAATAAGGTTTACAGGCTGGAAAGTGGGACAATAGAATCCACTTAGAGGAGGGGGAGTTAGGCCTGGTGACGTGTGTGTGAATGTTAGTGATGGTGAGGCAGAGTTTGAGCTGGAAACCCTCTGACCCAGTGACTACCACCTAATCCCGGAAACAATGGCCAAGTGTTTGAGGGCCACTGTCAGAGACTAGTATGAAGCATCGCAGGGCTCTAGAGCAGCAAGGTCTCTGCAGCAGGGAGCTGGGATGTGTTGGGCTATACAGGGGAGAGTTTTCATCAGCCACACACAGGGTAGTGACAGGGCAGCAGCGCCAACAGACAGGTACTCGGATGTGTGGAAATATGTCCTCAGTTCTCTGTCCTTGAAGAACTTGGAAACAAAACTGGCCCCTTTAGATTGAGTAAACAGGCTCGGTGCCCCTAGCACAGTGGTGCCAGACACATACACTGAGGCTGGTGAGTTCGAACCCAGGCTGGGCCAGCTAAACAACAATGACAACTGCAACAAAAAATAGCCGGGTTTTGTGTCAAGTGCCTGTGGTCCCCAAATGCTTAGGAGGCTAAGGCGAGAGAATTGCTTAAGCCCAAGAGTTTGAGGTTGCTGTGAGCTACGACACCAGCGCACTCTACTGAGGGTGACAAAGTGAGACTCTGTCTCAAAAAGAAAGAAAAGATTGAGTAAAACACTACAAGGGAAGGAGAAAGATATGTTGAACTTTTTTTTTTTGAGACAGAGCCTCAAGCTGTCATCCTGGATAGAGTGCTGTGGCATCACGGCTCACAGAAACCTCGAACTCCTGGGGTCAAGCAATTCTCCGCCTCCCAATTAGCTGGGACTACACGCACCCAAGCCACAATGCCTGGCTATTTTTTGGTTGCAGCCATCATTGTTGTTTGGCGGGCTTGGGCTGGATTCAAATCTGCCAGCTAAAGTGTATGTGGCTGGCACCTTAGCCACTTGAGCCACAGGTGCTGAACCAGATATGTTGAACTTTATGCTAACCTGGCATATTTTATTTTGAAAAGTAGGAGAGATGTGATATTATATGTGCCTGGACTGGTGATTCAGGTTGTTTCAGGTCACACTGGTTATATAAATTAAAACTGGGCTTCTGGGCTTCTGGGCCTAGTTTTATCATCTAACTCCAATAAGATTAGCCCATATCACAAAATCCCAAGACCAGAGATGTTGGCGTGGATGTGGAGAAAAGGGAACACTTCTACATTGCTAGTGGGAATGCAAATCAATACATTCCTTTTGGAAAGATGTTTGGAGAACACTTAGAGATCTAAAAATAGATCTGCCATTCAATCCTATAATTCCTCTACTAGGTATATACTCAGAAGACCAAAAACCACATTATAACAAAGATATTTGTACCAGAATGTTTATTGCAGCCCAATTGCTAAGTCATGGAAAAAGCCCAAGTGCCAATCGATCCACGAATGGATTAATAAATTGTGGTATACGTACACCATGGAATATTATGCAGCTTTAAAGAAAGATGGAGACTTTACCTCTTTCATGTTTACATGGATGGAGCTGGAACATATTCTTCGTAGTAAAGTATCTCAAGAATGGAAGAAAAAGTATCCAATGTACTCAGCCCTACTATGAAACTAATTTATGGCTTTCAAATGAAAGCTATAAACCAGTTATAACCTAAGAATAGGGGGAAGGGAGAGAAGGAGGGAAGGGAGAGGGGAGGATGGGCAGAGGGAGGGTAATTGGTGGGATCACACCTATGGTGCATCTTACAAGGGTATATGTGAAACTTAGTAAATGTAGAATATAAATGTCTTAACACAATAACTAAGAAAATGCCAGGAAGGCTATGTTAACCAGTGTGATGAAAATGTGTCAAATGGTCTATAAAACCAGTGTATG
>CAUYPK010130137.1:0-23512 GCA_963574355.1 Loris lydekkerianus
CAGTGTGTACTTCTTAGCAAAGTATCTCAGGAATGGAAGAAAAAGTATCCAATGTACTCATTCCTACCATGAAGCTAAATTATAGCTTTCACATGAAGGCTATAACCCAACTATAGCACAAGACTATGGGGAAAGGGCCAAGGAAGGGGAAGGGAGGGGGGAGGTTTTGGTGGAGGGAGGGTAATGGGTGGGCCACATCTATGGTGCATCTTAGAATGGGTACAGGTGATTGCACTAATGTACACAGCTATGATTTAACAATAAAAAAAATAAGAAAAAAAATTAAAAAAAAATAAAAAATAAAATAAAAGAAATGTGTGTTTTACCAGGTAACAATATCATGCTTCTTTTGCTGCATTGGGCTGAAAAGCAACAGTATTTTTTTTTTTTTCAAAATTATATTTTCTTGACCACATGGGTGCATTCTGTCAAGCAGGGCAGCTGTTGACAACTAGGAGAGGAAAAGAGAGGAACTATGCAGACATTTGGCAGTGTAAATGTTAGAACAACTCAACTGTATGTGTGTTCAGAAGAGTTCAGGGCTCAGGTGAATGCAACTCCAAGAAATAAAATGACAGCTTCTCTTAAGAATTATGCTAATAGTCAGGGTAGGGGAGTGTCTCTGTGTCCGAATAGACACTTGGGAGACAAGGCTTCCTGGCTCAGATCCCACTCCGAACAACATCTCCCACTGTGATCTTGGGAAAGTTGCTGAACTTCCCAGTACTTTAGTTCTATTTCTCCATCTACAAACCCAAGCTAATAATAATTACCTTCGCTGCAGGGGTGGTACAAAGATTAATGAGTTAATGAGCACAATGCACTGTGGAGGGAAGGCAAGCTGTAGAAATGTGATCATTTCCATGAATCTCTGATTTGTGTGGAGCCTGCTGTGGTAGCTTTTCTGAATGCTGTACTCTGTTCCCTCTCCTTCCCTGATAATGAACCGTCCATCTTAGTTGTGTGCCTAAGAGACACAGATGCTCTTGTCCAGGAGGTGAAAAATTTTTCCATGGCTTCTAAGGCTGAGTGCAGTGTTAAAATGATACAGAGTGATACACTGAGTCACAGAGTGGTGGAAATTGGAGAAAGGAAAGATGAGAGCGGTTTCACTTTAACTTAAATACATAGCTTAACCACCTTCCTGAGTTTGGTGTTCTATTTCAGAGAATAATAAACAGTGATGACTGGGAATGTTTTTACAAAAGAATGTCCCAATTCAGAGAATATGAAATAACAAATACAATATTGTTTTCAAATTTATTCATGATGTATATTCAAGAAACAGAATGTTACAATACTAGGGCATGGGGTAAGACAGCTCCCTATTTTCCTGCTTTGCCTGGCTTCCTGTCTCTAGCAGGGGTCAGCATTAGAAAAAAAAAATAGCAAGACAACTAATACCATTTGTAGATAAAATGGTCAGCTATTCTAATACAATCTTTGGCTTGGTAAGATAAAAACAATGCCAAACAACCAAGAAACAAAATCCAGCTTGTGGAAAAGACCAAAGTATGGAAAAAAAATTCTACCAAATAGAAATGAAAAACAATATATGTTATATACATGATCTTATTCATTGATCTTAATATTGGAAAATAAATGCATAATACCAAATTTTTTTTAATTAAATCATAGCTGTGTACATTAATGCGATCATGGGGCACCATACACTGGTTTTATATACCATTTGACATATTTTTATCACACTGGCTAACATAGTCTTCCTGGCATTTTCTTAGTTATTGTGTTAAGACATTTATATTCTATAATTAGTAAGTATCACATTTACCCTTTAAGATGCACCGTAGGTGTAATCCCTTTTGGAAAGATGTTTGGAGAACACGTAGAGATCTAAAAATAGACTTGCCATTCAATCCTATAATTCCTCTTCTGAGTACATACCCAGAAGACCAAAAATCACATTATAAAAAATATATTTGTACTAAAGTGTTTATTACAGCCCAATTCATGATACCAATTTTTTTAAAAAAAGAGAGACTGAAGTTCATAGATATAATTAGTCTTGCTTTGGTATCTCAAAGCTAGCAGCAGTGAGCTGGGACTGAACCCAGTCTCAGTTATGTCAATTACTATTCTTCAACTGTCTTTTTCCAACTTTCTAAAGTGAAGAGGGTTTATAGCTTAGGACTAAAGGAATCAGATATTATTATCAGACAGATATTATATGTCAATATAGGCCAAGTTGCATATGCATCCAAGCAGTCATCCATTATCAAACTATATTTCAAATATTCGACAAACACTATTGATACGCCATGACCAGTGCTAAGTTACAGAGGTAAGCTGAGGTAGAGAAGAATACGGGCTTTAGCTGGGTCTAGCAGGCGGGACTCAGAAGCGCAAAGCTGGAAGGGTCAGTAAGAGTACCTGAACCCAGCGGAACTGGCTAACCCTAAAGCTGTGGGTGCTTACCCTTTTCTGGGTACAGTGTTTCTGGGACCTGAGACTTTGATTCCTTCCAAAAGAAGATTTCAGTGCAACCCAGATCCACTTGAGGTAGAGATGCTGAGAAAATATTGAAAGAAATGTTTAACATATATACTATGTAACTCTGTTGCAATTTTTTTTTTTTTTTAATCAAGAAGGAGGACAGTAGAGAAAACTGCAGTCTGGGGAAAGAACTGTAAGGAGATTTAGTTTACTCATACTTTAGCTAAAAAATCATTCTGCTCACAATCCAATGGTCCCCACACTAAGCATCTCTGAACATCTTAGACCTGCTGTTATTTGCAGATGGCCAGGAGATAGGTAATATAAAATCTACAAAAAGCACAAATAATCTGTCCATATTTCAGTGTTTCCAAAAATAAGCTCTGTGCCGTATAAGCATATGGTTTCCTCTGCCTTTTATTATAACTATAATTATATTTGTGCGAGATGGAATTAGCAGATGGAAACTTCTGCCTTTATGTATTTAAAACTAAATAATGGTCAGGAGATACAAACAGTTCTTATTGCCTAAAATGATGACAGAATAAAATGATGACAGAAAACGACTTAAAAACATTCTTTCTACAAAGTTCAGAACAGCATGTTAATACCTCTTTTCTCCTGAATTTAAGGCGTCGGTTGTTCTACTTACCCAACACAGAAATGGGTATCTCTTTATAATTTGTATCTTTCTTTCTTTGTTATTTAAATTTTGAATATTTATCCTACTTTTGCATTCTTTTACAATTTATTTTGCATTCATATATTATATTACAAGACACATTGTATGGACTTTGTGTAAGAGTCCATGCCTTACGTATCTTTTTTTCTCTTTCACTCTCCTTTGTACTATATACCTAAAATATTGAAAGGGGGCTTAAAACATATTTATTTATTTTGTTTATACAGTTACTGACTCTATCTGAGGCTGAGTTTTGGTTTCACGTGAAATTCTGGTACCAACAAAGTTTGTCTTGAGTGTTCTTTTATCTTGCTGTCAAGTATCAATTTGCAGAATTGATTTTTTTTCACAGAATCAGTCCAACACAATCCTGGATGCTAAAATGTTTCAATCAGGTCAGAATTGCACTCTGTTGTGCTCTTTCAGGAAAGCAATCCTGATCATGGTGTTGCTGACTAGTCTAGCTACTTACTGGGGGTGGGAGGTGGCCCTAACAGAGCATATGTTCTAGTGCTGAGGGTACATGAACCAGGCAAAATATCAATAAATAAGACTATTTAATATGGGATGAACACTGTGAGCAAAACAGGGAGATAGGTCAGAGACTGGGGCAATTACACATGTTCTCTCCAAGGAAGTGACACTTAGGTTGAAAAAAAGGTTTGGCAGGCAATGATCTCTGGGCGGAGGTGGGGGTGGATGGGCGGGAAATTCATTACCTAAATACAAGAATTTGGAGGAAAACAAAAAAGGCAGATGTAACCAAGGTGTAATTAATGAAGAGGGTTTTTCAAAAGATACATTTGTCTAAAGAAGCAGGAATTAAAGCATGTGAGTGCTGCAGGAGAAGGTGATCTTTTCTTACAGTAAGAGTCAGAGAGAGTTGATAGGCTTAAGCAAGGGGGTGAGATGATGGACTTACAGCTTTAAAAGGCTGTTGTTTCCATGGAATCACTTTTTCTAAATTATATTATAAGAATTAATGGGTAAACAGAAATCAGTTTACAGAAATTTTTCTTAAGGCCTGATTTGTTAACCTAAGCCTTTGCAAAGAGTCAGAGAATTTTACCAAATAAAACATTTGGCAAGATGATAGTGGCATGCATTGTGGATGTATATATCTAGAATACATGTCTGTATTCCATGCATGTTGATGTTTAACTTTGAACATACCACAAACTTTCTGGGCCTTAAAAATAAGGATGTTTGAATGAGATGATGTCTAAGATCTCTTTCAGCTCTAATATTTTATGACCATGAAGTAGTGCATTAGAAACTGATTAAAATCTAAGAAACTATGAAATAACCCTTCCCTTCAATCTTGTAAGTGAAATGAATTAGAGATATTACTACTATTCATGATGATCAACATGTGTGCAGCATTTTATAGTCTGCTAAAAATACATCCATTGTACCATTTGAAATCTCATAAGACGGAGAAGTAGTATTATTATTTCTATTGTACCAATGAGAAAGTTGACATTCAGGGAAATTGTTTGCTATAAAGAAGATAAACAACTGGCTAGTGGTAGAATCAAGACAGAACTACATGTGTACCATATAGGCAAATCAAGAAAATTGTACTTTATGTTTTCATTATGGTTTTTGATGGCTTAATATGCTTATTTAGAAATTACCTTTCTATTTCCTTGGCTTATTTCTTTGCTTACTTTATTAACAGTTATTCAGAAATACCTAAAGGTAGAATCATTTTTTTTCTTACAATTCAAAACATAACACAACTTACAATAAGGACAGCTTTATTAAACCCACATTGTTGATTAAGGTCTCATATATATGTCTTCTGTTATTGTTAAAGTCATTAAAACAATTATTTAGATAATTGGAAGTTTCTCTTGTTTGTTCGGTGTAGATAGAGCCTTTAAGCATAGGGAACAGGTTCATATGTATCATTTTTTAAGTTTTATTTTGTTTGAAGGGTCCTCTTGCCTCTATCTGCTTATATATGTTGGTATGTGCACACCAGACACACCCTTCCCACCTTCATCTCAGAATCCATGAGTCTGAGTGGTGACGGAGGCCTCTCACCCTCTTCTCTGTAACAGAAGCATGGCCAATTAAGGTTGGAGGACTTTTTCAATATA
Organism: Loris lydekkerianus; assembly: GCA_963574355.1. Taxonomy (NCBI): domain Eukaryota; kingdom Metazoa; phylum Chordata; class Mammalia; order Primates; family Lorisidae; genus Loris; species Loris lydekkerianus. The sequence continues at coordinate 5,242 of CAUYPK010130137.1, forward strand.
TTTTTCTATTCCTCCTCCCTGTTACTTCCTTCCCAGGATGCTTTATAAATTTGGAATGTATTTCTTGACTGCTCTTTGAAGACTGATGTGCTAATTACTGCATAAATGCAAAATTATATTTATAATGTAGATCACATATGTTATTTATGTATATGATAGATCCAAGCTTTCAGAAATCAAGCAAATAAGCAGCCTCACATAAAATCATACATGCATTAGGTCCAAATTATATTAGAATCAATCAGAAGAGTTTGGAAGTAGAAATATTTCAAAGATAAATGAGTTGAAATGGCTTATTTTTGACAGCCCTTCCTGGAACTTCACGGGTCTTTTTCCCACCCTCTCTCCCTTTCCCTCCTTTATGTTAGACCGGGCCATGTTTGAAATTCTTGAGCCCACCACGTGCGTGCTGTCTTTATATATACACTTATCTCTCCTGAGAAAAGATTTCAACTTCATGGTAAAACTGAAGAAAGCATGTCAGAATGTTGTCTGAGAGAGAACCTGTTTTCTACAACTGTTTTTGGATGGCAGCCAAAATTTTTCCTTCCTATCTTTTACTCTTGACACTATCTCCCCACGGAGTAGAAGGGATATTTTAGCAACTGGCAGGTTTTGACAGTGCTCCTGGATGCCAGCATGGGCAGTCCAGAATTCAGAGCACTGACTCTACCTTCACACCGATATTAAACAAGCATGCCATTTTAAGACAACGTTGGGCAACTTATCTTTTGAGGCTATCTGGGGAGATTTTTTTTTTTTTTTATAAAGAGTTTTATGTAAGACATAAAATAGTTATGAAGAACGTGGCTGTGCTTTTTATAACATAGGAAAGGTTAAGAGCAGAAATTTTTATAGATACTGTAAGAACTTTCAAGGGACTAAAAAGCTCAGGGGACTCTGCAGACAGATTTCACCTTCAGGAAGAGGATTCAAGTTTACCTGAGGAATCAACAAGTTATAAGAATTGGGATCCCCAGCAAGATGCCTATTGTTAGTTGAGCTCTCCCTCTGAAATCTGCTTTGTGACTAATTTAAAGAGGATTGTTTCATGTGAAAAGGTTCTGTAACAGCATAGCAAACAGGGTATTGGTGTCTGGGAATGGTCAAACAGGAAGGTTTAGGTTTGTGTTTGCTGGAAATGAAAGTATTATTTTATTTTGACATTTCTCAGTGCCCCAAACCAAAGAGAACCATGCCATGTTTCTGTGTAGATGTGTTTCTCTGAAGAAGAATTATTCCTTAGATTTCTTTTTTACTCTAATGTGGGCTAAGGACTCTCTGGGTTACAGTGTGGGCCATGTTTAGGTGATGAATACTAGCCAGATGTAATTCCCTGAAACACGTGAAAGAAGTACGTTCAAAGAGAAAATCATCTCCAAGGCAAAGGATGTGTTGTGTATGAAAGTCAAGTGTTAGCCAAATAGAGGAAATGGAAACAAAAATTTTCCCTAGAAAAATACAGACTAGAGTAATTAAAATCAAATGGTACACAGTTAATGGGAATGTCTATTTAGTAAGAACACTTTTGTAGAAGTTAAGAAGTAAATGCTAATAGGATAGCTTGAACTCAGCCTCTGTCTAGCAAGAATTCAATAACACATACAGTGTAAAAAATATTTAGCCTGAGACTTTGGTCCAAGTGAGAAGCCTGGGACTTTGGTGAAGATTCAATCAAAGAATGAGTTAAATGAACTGTACTGGAATTATTGTTTATTCTATCTTTAGAATTCTTATTTTATAGGAAGATTCATTTAAGGACAGGTTTCAGTGTCTCTAAACTATAAGTACAGGAGGCTGATAAAATTTCTCTTTGACTACTCATCTTAGATCTAAAGATATCTAGACTGAAAACCACCTGGCTTGGATCTTTCGAGAAGGATTGTGTAAAAAAATGCACCCACTGCACACACATAAGAGAAGCTTTCTGCACATGAGCTGCTTCATGTTTTGAATTTACCCATGATATTCTGCCCAAGTCTTTAACCTTCTTCACTTTTTTTTTGAGACAGAGTCTGGCTTTGTTGCCCTTGGCATTATAGCTCACAGCAACCTCAAATTCTTAGGCTCTATCCTCTTGCCTCAGTTTTTAATTTTTAGTAGGGACAAGTTGTCACTTTTGCTCAAAATGGTCTTGAACTCATGAGCTCAAGCAATCCACTCGCCTCTACCTCCCCAGTTCTAGAATTCCAGGTGTGAGCCACTGAGCCTAGCCCTTCACTTTATTTTTTTTTTATATTTTATTTTTTTTTATTATAGATAAAAATATGCACCATAGATGTGGCCCGACCCATCACCCTCCCTCAAGAAGCTCTTCAAGGCCATGCACAACTTTGATTTTCAGCATAAGCCAAAACCCAATAATTTCTACTCATATTGATCCTTAATCCTCAAGTTTATTGTGGTTTTCCAGTCTATATATAATCTATCCCTGGATGTTATACTGTAGTGAGTCTTTTCATTTGAATTAGAAATGACTTTTTTAGTTTGATATCTCCAGTAATAGAGATCACATAAGCTTTGTTGGCAGCCACATAAAATTCTTCCCTCATGTTAAACATACTGCCTCCTATTATAGAATTAAAAAAATCAGCAATAGATGATATCTCAAAGTGGTTTCGGTTTGCATTTCTCTAATGATTAAGGATGGTGAGCATTTTCTCATGTGTCTGTAGACCATGCACCTGTCTTCTTCAGAGAAACTTTGTTCATTTCTGTTGTCCAATGAAATGGGATCACTTGTTCTTTTCTTATTAATACGTTTGAGTTTTCTGTGGATTCTGGTTATTAGACCTTTGTTGGAAACATAACCTGCAAATATCCTCTCCCATTCTGAGGGCTGTCTTCTTGCTTTACTTACTGTGTTCTTGGAAGTGCAGAAGCTTTTCAGTTTGATCAGATCCCAGTAATGTATTTTTGATATTGCTTTAATTGCTCAGGGATGGGGTCCTCCTCATAAAGTATTCTCCCAGGCCAATTTCTTCAAATGTTTCCCCTGCACTCTCTCCAAGAATTTTTATAGTTTCATGTCTTAAGTTTAAGTCTTTTATCCAGTCAGAGTCAATTTTTGTTAGAGGAGAAAGGTATGGGTCCATTCATAATTGCCAAGTCATGGAAGAAGCCCAAATGCCCATTGACCCATGAATGGATTAATAAATTATGGTATATGTATGGCATGGAATACTATGCAGCATTAAAAAACATGGAGGCTTTACCTCTTTTATGTTTACATGGATGGAGCTGGAAAATATACTTTTTGGTAAATTATCTCAGGAATGGAAAAAATAATATCCAATGTACTCAGTACTATTATGAAACCAATTTATAATCACTCACACATTCATATGAAAGATGAATCACAACTATAGCCCAGGATGAAGGAGAGAAGGGGAGGGAAATGGGAGTGAAGGAGGGTGGTTTGATAGAGGGAGGGTAAATGGTGGGACTATACCTATGGAGCATATTGCAAGGGCACAAGTCAAATATATCAAGTATAAACCACAAATGTCTTAAAACAGTGATTAAGTAAATGAGGAAAAAGCTATGATAATTAGTTGGATGTAACCACTCCAATTTGTACAAAAAAAATCAACACATGGAATCCTACACAGGCATAAAGATATTCATGATCTATGTATATATGACTTAATAAAAGGAAAAAAAATCAATAATAGCTGAATGATAAAAATAATACATAAATATATATTATTATATGTGAATAAAATGCTTGAAAAATAAAACAAGAATTCACAATTCTATTTTCCAGATATAACTGTTAAAATTTAATATATTTATTCAATATTTCTGCTATATATGTGTTTTATAAATTTTTGTCCATCTCTATATATGTGTATACCCTTATATGTAAGTAATTATACACATAGAACCACATGTATAAGCATTCTTAATAAAATCTAACCTGTATATTTTATTAAATATAAACACAAAAATAAGTGTATATATTTGGGTGGCTTTATAGTTCACCTTTTTTCATTCAAAATAAAATAAAATAAATATTTTTAGAGCAAATGTTTTTCTTATTTACTAGACATTGAAAATATGTCAGTAAATATTCTAAAAGAGTGTATTTTTATTTAATTTACCTAATTTTCTCTCATGAGCATATGCAATGCTTCCATTTTTTGCTTTGCTAGGACATAATATTGTGATAAACAACCACCTTTATTTATAGGTGGATTTGACATGCACAACATCTTTTGCATGATGTTTAATTTCATTATTATGGTTAAGGTTGAATATTGTAATTCAGTTTTCAGTTTATGTGAATTCCACCAGACTATGTCTTTTCATGTCCTTCATCTACTCTTATTGTTTCTTCCATGAAATGTCACGTTTTCATGTTCGCTATTGATTTATAAAAACTACTTTTATTAGACATTTTTTTATCACTGTGTTTAATTTGACTTGTTAAATTTCAGAACTGTTCTATGTTTGATACAAATATATTGATTGTTTCTGTCATCCCTCAAATGGCTTTCTTTCATAAATTCTGTGCTTTGAAAAATTCCTCTTATTCTGGGGATATATTGATATCCTCTGATATTTTCTTCTAGCTTTCCATTGATTTGTTAAGAATAAATGTTTAACGCTTCGATATGCATAGAATATTTCTAATTCATATTCTCCATATTATTTAGAAAATAATCTGTCCTTTTGCTAGAGATTTATAATGTTTTTCTTTTCTTCTTCAGCATTTATTATTATTGTTTCTGTGCAGTTTTTATTTGTTTTGTTTTGTTTTGTTGTGTTTCACTTTCTGGAAGAAGAATCTTTTGTCAACCTAAATATATGTCAATAAAATGTATGAGGCAGTGGCTACAGCCACTGGCCCCACTCTATCAAAAGCAGCGGCCAAACCTTCTCTTGGGATCTGCAGTTCAGCCCCAGGTACTTACGCTCAGCTTCTACTCTGTGGCTGTTGGAGATAGATTGCCATCCAAGGCTTTTTGAGCTTCCCCACTACCTGACTCAGAGAAACTCTTAGGTATATGAAAATTTACACATTACAGGAACCCCTGGTTCTAAAACTTCTCATTTCCCTTCCTCAGCTCACCCATCCATGTCAGCATTTTGCTTCAAAATGGACTACTTCTGTTCCTCAAGATGCCAATTGTTAGTGCCTGGACTTGTCCACGAAACTTTTCTCTACCCTGTCCTAGTTTTCCTCTACTTCCTAGTTCTCTGGTTAGTTCAGTGGTTCTCAACCTTCCTAATGTATTTTCATTGTTAAAAAGGGGTTGCTACTCACAGGTTGAGAACCCCTGGCTAGATCCTTCATTTATGAATCAAAAGGACCAATAAGGAGAAGAATAAATAGAATTCTGCTGCATGGACACACACTCATTCTACCTCTATTTGGAGAGTATGGCACACAGCTGCGCTCTTCAACATGGTAAGCGGTAGTTGCTTATGGCTACTGCAGGCTTGAAATGTGGCTAGCTGGGATTTAGATAAATTTTAAATGTAAAATACATAGTTGGGTATTTTAAAATGTAATGTTTTTTATTCAACTTTTTAATAGTATATCTTGAAATGATAGGATTTTTGGACATATTAATTTAATAAAGGCATACTTTTAAAATGAATTTTACTTGTCTTCACTCTTAATGTGGCTACTATAAAATTTAAAATTACATATGTGACTGACATTTATAGACTGCACCATAGTTTACTGGATAGAACTGAAAAGTTTCTCCAATTTACATTTTTAGCACCATGGCTGTCTCTTTGCAATTAAGAGTATGTCTTTCTATGTTCTGAAAGTAGATTGGCTGCCATTTTTTGTGTGTGTGTGTATGTGTGTGTGTGTGTGTGTGTGTGTGTGTGCAATGACGGTATGTCCCGAATCTTTTAAAATTGATGATTACAGGAAACTTCATTTTCCTTAAGTATTTTCTTCTTAGTGCTAGTTTTTGTTGTATTGGCTAAACAAAGAGGTAATGTGATACTGCTTATTAACCCTGCCCCTAACCTGGTACTTAGGATATCATGTGTGCTTGTGTGTGTGTGTGAGAGAGAGAGAAACAGAGAGAGACAGAGACACAGAGAGAGACTGCATTCTTTCAGCATAATTTGGCAGTGTACAGAGGGTTGGGATGTTGTCTTTTATGTTTTTTCAACTGACTATCAAGTAATTATTTAACAATGTAGATTCCTCGACATGACATTTGCTCTGAACAAAGTGCTCTGAACTAACTGTCACAGAGTGGACATAATGTGGTCTTGGAAGCTACCAATGCTAGCAGGAAGAATAACAGCTTTCAATTTTTGTGCTCATTGTACAAATAATTTACTTTCTTTTAGCCTCAGTTAACACATCTCTAATATGGGCAATCAAAATTTTATTAAAGAATTCCATCACTCTTATGACATCTAGACTAGACCTCTCCCTATCTTTTTTTCTCTCTAATGTTATACATTTATACCTGGTTGGTATAAGATGCATTGTCAACCATCACGTGTCATAATAGATCTGTGTTACTGATGGGAGCGGGGGAGTGGCAATTGAGTGATTTACTGAGGAGAAGGAGGGCCCTCCTCCCTGTTTGAATAGGACCCAATTCCAAATGCCACTGTCAGTATTTTACGTATTTTTATGCAATAGATTACAGAAAATAATGCTTCAGCATGCCAACCTTGGCATCAAGAATGCCCACAGCCCTGAGGGTGATGCCATTCCTTTTAAAAGACACGAGCAATGTATTTGCCTTAAGCTTCCTTCTTGAAAGAGGCCAAGAAATTTCAAAGCTTTTAATTTTCACCAAATTGAGAAAAGATGCTATGCATCTGTCACATACTCTCATAGAAAATAGAATTTCAGCAAGACATTTGATAAATTATCACAAATGTGAGACCAATAACTGCTTTAAACAAGAATGGCAGTCTCTTTGCCAAAGGAGCAATGTGTCTGGAAACAATTGCTGGGCAGCTTGTGGCAGGCTGTTATGGCACGTGGCCATTTTGGAATGAGGAAATAAGTAATGACAAATGAATGGTAAAATGTTCTGACTGGGTGGGTAACACCCAGAAGGCCCAATGTTCTTCTTGCCCATCTGAAGCCCTATACTTTACATCCTGCCAAGTTGGTCTGGAAATCTCTGAGTTGACTACTTTGGGCTATTTATTAATGTACATCGAGTTATACAAAGGCAGCAAAATAAAAAGGGGAAGCAGTGGAGAGGAAGGAAACTGTTCTTTATCTTGGAGCAAGGAAAACAATGAATCCTGTTAATTTTGAGCTCTAAAAATCTCCCTACTGATTAACACGTTAAGGAAAGAAAATGCGTTTAATATTGGATTATGGTGGTGCACAAGCAGATCTTTCTTTCTTTCTTTCTTTCTTTCTTTCTTTCTTTCTTTCTTTCTTTCTTTCTTTCTTTCTTTCTTTCTTTCTTTCTTTCTTTCTTGTATTGGTGCATTTATGCTCTTTCTTTTCTTTTTTGCAGTTTCTTTTTGGTGGGTTTGAACCCACCACCTCTGGTATGTGGGGCTAGTGCCATAGATGCTGCCCAGAATTTATGTTCTTTCTTTAGTTATCATTGTTTATTATCTCTTTCTGTCTGTTTTAGCAGACAGAAAATATTAAATCCCATGCCAAGCCCAAAGTCCATGGGAATGATAACCAATCTAGGGAGCCCAAGGCATCTACACATGCAATAATTTTACATATTAGGAAAAGATTGGAAAATCTTTTTTGGTCAGCCCTAAATTATTTTATATTAGGCGAATTATAAATTTTCATGTATGCAATATACTTAGATTACAATATTTCCATACATTCACATGTATGTATATGTATGCACTCTCTTCACAAGGGCTAGTCTAGTCCTTAAGGAAATTTATATAATTACCAATTGAGTTTGATTCAAGAGTCACTGAGGGTGGGCTTCTTTTTCCAAATGATGTTTTCCACAAGTTTGTCACTGAGGTCAGAGACTGTGCTTCACTGTGAGAAGCAGCCAGCAGAGTAGATGCAAGTGTGGTTGACAGCTCAGCCAAATCTGTGCCACCCTATCTGTGCCATTTATTAGTTGGTGATCTTGAGACACAGTTACCTCTCCTATAAAATAGAGGAAAACAACTGATTTGGCAAGGTTTGAGCTTAAACAATTCATTGAATGTACTATGCCAAACATATGGCGGTAGCTCAAAAAAAAAAAAAAAAAAACAAAAACAAAAAACGATAGTTTATAGTACCATTCACACTGCTAAATTGTAAACAACTACAGAAAGGGTCCATTGAGCCCTGCCAGTCATTCACCATATGTGAATAGATATATTTGAGTTCTTTGGCCTTCTGTGTGGCTGAACCTGAGTCTTGCCATGTGCAAAGGAAGATAAGAAAGGGCATCAGCACAGATGTCCTTGTGAGACCAGACCCAAGACAGTCAGCATAGGATTGGGCAGAGGACAATGGTCTCCATATATCCACATGACAGATGTTACATTGACCACACTTTCTCTGTGTGCTCCCTACCTTATCCAAAATCAGATTTATTTTTCTTGTGGCTGATGTGGGCCAGACTGGAAAGCAAGTGATGATCAATATCCTCTACCTCCTCCTTTTATAGCCCTATCTCCACTAGTAATACCAGCCCCACCCTAGTCAACTGGAATAATTATATTTACTTTTTCTTTCACTATTTAAATTTGTTTGGAGGGTAAAAGTCTGAGAACTTTATTCTCCTCTTAGTAAACATAAACATTTGCATTTTGGAGAAGATGTTCTTCACTAAGTCCAAAGAATAAAACTCTTTTGTTCATATAGACTTGGCTGAATTTTCGGGAGAATTCATAACATCTCCTGCCATCCTGCTGAAATCTCTCCACCCAATGTAGTGTTTATGTGGTACTGCTTTATAACTGATAAACTTTCAATATGTAAATACCTTTTATCCAGACTTTTCAAAGAAATTTTGAAGGACAGCTCTATGCAGACAAAAAGGATATGGATACATGCAGAAACAGGCCCCATTTTATAGTGAGATCAGAGAATTTTAAAGATAACCACAACTCAGGCAAATAGTACTTATTCAGGAGACATTTTATTGTAGTAAAATAAAGAAAAATTAAAGATGTAAATAATATGTATGATAAATGTACATTTTGAAAGTTTCTATACATGCCCATGAATATTTAAAACAATGATTTCATATTGTGTTTTGTAGGGAGAAATGGAATGTATTAAAAATATGGAATTAGAAAAATATGTCTCAGGTCACAAGTTGCTTGGATGTGCATGAATCAATGATATAATCAGGATAAAGGGAAGGCAATTTTATAGCATCATCAGTATTGTTACCATAAGAGAGTTATTAGAATGTGTGGTGGACTTTGGGAGGAAGTTGAGAAAAAGATTGGAATATAAGGGGAAGAGTTGAATTGCAGATGAAATGATGTTTTGGCATCTACATTTTCTTTAGCATCATGGATCTGGCACTTGCTTATCAATTCTTGATTGGAGATGGTCTAAATCAGGGGTGGCGAACACACGGCTAAAGCCGCATGCGGCTCCCGGCCAAAATGAATTTCGGCTCTTTGCCTCTTATCATTATTTTGTATACTGTGGCTTTTTGCCAAGTTTGGATTTTGTTATGCTGCTTCTGAGGAGGGACCTCTGAGGAGCGATCTCCGAGCGTGTAGTCGAACTTGTTCACCACTCCTGGTCTAAATCAATATCAGAATTCCAAGGGTACACGATTTTATACTACTTTTCTCTCCATCTTGGCAATCAATGGAGTGGAAGGGACCCCTGTTAAGTGTCACCTGTTCTTCGAGGCATCTGAACCTATGAGAAATTTCTCCTGGCTAGTAAATTATTCTTTGGAAAGATTAAGAGAACTCCAGGAAAACCAAGCCAACGTGGATTTTCAGTTTCTATATTTTGAGAACTGAAGTACCCACATCAGTTCAGGGGGACAATCTCTGGCTGCCCACATCCAAGTTTGTTCAAGCTATCATCTGCCTTGCTCCTGGACTACAAGACACGTGTTTACCTTATGCAAATTGTCAATAAGAAGACAAATTCATTTCCTTAATATTATCTTTTGACATAAAGGTATATATCAACTTACTATAAAAAATCAAACAGCATTTTTTACTTCAATTAAGAAAACATCCCCCATCTTTAATTTCTGCTCACTACAGACAATATTTTTAATGTTTTCAACTGTGACTTTTATTGTTTGTTATGATTGTTATGATTAGAGGTACCATCTTTATTCTATTACTTCTAAAATTTCCAGGTGAATACAGTATCTTCTAATTCTTCCTTTGAAAAATAAATTCTGTTTCATGTACTGCTCTCTGCATACACACACCAGATCATTCCCTTCCCCACTTGCCCAGCATACATAAGCCATAATTTGGAGATCATTATGTAATATGAACTTCATTATGACTACATAAACATTACTCATTGCTGAACCACGTGGTATACTAGTTTTGTTACCTTTTTATAATATTCAATTTTTTTGCTTGCATTTAATAACTTCATTTTGTTGATTTTTTTCCTTATGTATTAATCACTAAATCACCCCCAAACAATCTGACCGTAGATAACTCCTTTCAGTTGGTTCAAATGAGTCAGGTAGTCTTCTTTTATTTCCCCTTCTCCCCCATCTTCCTCCCCTCCCTTCTTAATTTCTTACAAACATTCCTTTTATTTTCTTTTATCCTTTCACTTCCTCTCTCTCTGTTTGCAGTGGGAGCCTCACCCTTTGCTAGCCTTGGTACTCCTGAATACAAAGTAATCAACTTCCACCTCTTTAAAGCTACTTTCTACTTTTAGCTGAGAGTCACAAAGTCTCTGAATGTTCCTTCTAGCAAGTAAATTACTCTTAGAATTTTAGAAACCTACAACTAGAAATGGTTTCACATGTCACAAAGCAAACTACCTCATTATATTTCTTTTCTAACCAACTAAAATTGTTATAGTCCACAGCCCATGTTAGTGTCATCGTTTGCTATGTTCTGATCCTTTCTTGCTAAATAGTTTATAAGGCAGAGTTCCCAGATTTTTCTTCTTAGGTTTCCCCCAAATCCAATGCATAAGTCATTTATTAAATGAGTATTTTTGCTTGGATCCAAAGCTAGTTATTCTCTGAAATCACTGTTCATGCCATTGGCAGGTAGATCTCACTCTTAGCTGGGCCTAAGGTCTTCATATCCCTTTTCTGTACATTTCCTCTGTCTTTGGGAAGGAAGGTGTTCCCATTAATAATTGTCCTTTGTTTTTTAATTTTAATTTTTTTTTTTTAAATCATAGCTGAGTACATTAATGCGATCATGGGGCACCATACACTTGTTTTATAGACCATTTGACACATTTTCATCACACTGGTTAACAGCCTTCCTGGCAGTTCCTTAGTTATAGTGTTAAGACATTTACATTCTACATATACTAAGTTTCACATATACCACAGGTGTAATCCCACCAAACACTCTCCCTCCGTCCCCCACCCCCCTCCCTCCCTTCCATTTCCCCCTTCCCCCTATTCTTGGGTAAATAACTAAGTTATAGATTTCATATGAAAGCCATAAATTAGTTTCATAGTAGGGTACATTGGATACTTTTTCTTTCATTCTTGAGATACTTTACTAAAAAAAATATGCTCCAGCTCCAGCCGTGTAAACATAAAACAGGTAAAGTCTCCATCTTTCTTTAAGGCTGCATAATATTCCATGCTGTACATATACCACAAACTTATTAATCCATGCATGGATCGATGGGCACTTTGGCTTTTTCCATGACTTAGCGATTATGAATTGGGCTGCGATAAACATTCTGGTACAAATATCTTTGTTATGATGTGATTTTTGGTCTGGGTATAGGCCTAATAGAGGAATTATAGGATTGAATGGCAGATCTACTTTTAGATCCCTAAGTGTTCTCCAAACATCTTTTCAAAAGGAATGTATTAATTTGCATTCCAACCAGCAGTGTAGAAATATTCCCTTTTCTTCACATCCATGCCAACATCTCTGGTTTCGGGATATTGTGATATAGGCAAATCTTACTGTAGTTAGATGATATCTCAAAGTAGTTTTGATTTGCATTTCTCTGATGATTAAAGATGATAAACATTTTTTTCATATGTCTGTAGGCCGTGCGCATGTCTTCTTTAGAGAAGTTTCTCTTCAAGTCCCTTGCCCAGCCTGTGATGGGATCACTTGTTCTTTTCTTGCTTATACATTTGAATTCTCTGTGAATTCTGGTTATTAAACCTTTGTCGGAGACATAACCTGCAAATATCTTCTCCCTTTCTGAGGGTTGTCTGCTTGCTTTACTTACTGTGTTCTTGGCTGCGCAGAAGCTTTTTAGTTTGATCGGGTCCCAGTAGTGTATTTTTGAATCTGCTTCAATTGCCCAGGGGGTCCTCCTCATAAAATACTTGCCCAGACCAATTTCTTCAAGAGTTTTCCCTGCACTCTCTTCTAGTATTTTTACAGTTTCATGTCTTAGGTTTAAATCTTTAATCCAGTGAGAGTCTATCTTAGTTAATGGTAAAAGGTGTGGGTCCAGTTTTAGTCTTCTACAGGTTGCCAGCCAGTTTACCAGCACCATTTGTTAAATAGAAAATCTTTTCCCCACTGAATGTTTTTAATTGGCTTGTCAAAGATCAAATAACAGTAAATAGCTGGGTTCTTCTTTTGGTTCTCTATTCTGTTCCAGATATCTACTTCACTATTTTTGTCCCAGTACCATGCTGTTTTGATCTCTATCGATTTGTAGTATAGTCTGAGGTCAGGTAGTGTGATACCTCCTGCTTTGTTTTTATTTTTGAGTAATCTTAGCTATTAGAGGTTTTTTATGATTCCATATAAAATGAAGTATTGTTTTTTCAAGATCTTTAAAGTATGACAATAAAGATTTAATGGGGATTGCGTTGAAATTATATATTGCTTTGGGTAGTATGAACATTTTAATAATGTTGATTCTTCCCAGCCATGAACATGGTATGTTTTTCCATTTGTTAATATTCTCAGCTATCTCTTTTCTTAGAGTTTAGTTGGATAATGTTAATTCTCTAACTTTGTTCTTTTTCTTCAGTATTTTGTTGGCTATGTGAATTTTGTGCCTTTCTATGTAAACTCTAAATTTTGTTTGTCAATATTGATGAAATAAATGGTTGAGATTTTGTTTAGGATAACATTGAGTATATAAATCATTTTGGGAAGACTTAATACCTTGATGGTATTGAGTCTTCCCATCTATGAACATGAAACATCTCTCCATTTATTCATAACTTCTTTCATTTCTTTTAATAAAATTTGTATTTTTCTTAGGGTAGCTTTTGTATATATTCTGTTAAATTTATTCCCAAACATTTAATTTTTACAAGGCTAACATAAATGTTATTGTATTTTTAATTTTAAATTGCACTTTATCATTGCTAGTATATGAGAACACAATTGATTTTTGTACATTAGACATGTATCTCAAAACTTTACTACAATCACTTATTACTTCTGTGAATTTTCTAATTGATTCTTTGGAATTTTCTACACAATCAGGCCATCTTTGAACAAATGGTTTTATTTCTTCCTTCTCACTTTGTATATCTCTTATTTACTTTTCTTATTACATTATCTAGGACTTCCAGGAGAATGTTAAATAGGAGTGGTGAGAGGGCACTTCCTTACCTTGTTCCTGATCCTACCAAGATAAGCATGTAGTTTTTTACTATTAAGTATAATATTAGTTGTGTGGTTTTTGTGGAATTTTTGTTATCAGATTGAGGAAATCCACCTTCACATCTAGTTTGCTGATACTTTTTAATCATGAATGGATGTTAGGTTTTATCAAATCCTTTTTTCATCTGTTTATAATATATCAGTTTTCTTTGTTAGCCTTTTATGATAGATTATATTATTTGAAATTCAAGGGATGAACCACCTTTATACATTTGGAATAAAACTCATTTGTTGAAAATATATAATCTTTTTATGCTTTTGAATTATATTTGCTAAAATTTGTTGAACATTTTTGCATACACTTTTTTTGTGAGAGATATTGGTCTGTAGTTTTCCTTTCTTGTTATGTTTTTATCAGTATTAGTTAGGGGAAGATTGGCTCAATAGAATGATTTAGGAAGTGTTCACTGTGATTCTATTTTTTGGAGGAGATTGTAAAGAATTGGTATCAGTTTTTTTTAAGTGTTTGATGGAATTCATTAGTGAAACTGTGTTTGTTGCTCTCTATTTGGAAAATTTACTCATTGTCTCAATTACTTTTTTTCTTTTTTTCTTTTTTTTTTTTTTTTTGAGACAATTTCACTATGTTGCTCTTGGTAGCATGCTGTGTTGTCACAACTCACAGCAACCTTCAACTCTTGGGCTTAAGTGATTTTTTTACCTCAGCCTCCAAGTAGCTGAGACTACAGTTGCCCACCACAATGCCTGGCTATTTTTTTGTAGCAATTGTTTAGCTGGCCCAGGCCGGGTTCGGACCCCCTACTCTTGGTGTATATGGCTGGTGTCGTAACCACTGTGCTATGGGCAACAAGCCTCAATTACTTTAATAGATATGAAAAAAAAAGATTATAAATGTTTTTGCTCTCACTATGCTGCCCCAGGGCTTCCATGTTAATAAATTCTGACATGGTCTTCTTAAGAATGTGAGAACATGGGAAAGCGTAACCCATTTTATAACTTGTTTTTCCTATTGAGTGATTTATCCCCAGTTGAGCTAACAGGCAACTACAGCCACATGAATGACAGTGGTTAAGATCAGCAGATGAACTTCCTAGTTATACATTCATAAGAATATAAAATAATTATTTTTAAGCAGTTACATTTTGGAATGCTTTATTATGCAGCAATGAATACTCCCTTTCTATGAATAAAAATAATTTCTATTTTCTCATAACGTTTCTTTTATTTCCTTATCTTAATTAAAACCCAGACTTTCTTGCAGTTTAATCAAATATTTTTTGCATAAACCACAGGGACAGAACACAGTATACTTATTTATGTACTCCTTGGTGCTTACTGCTGTTTCTGGACCTTTATGTATCCTTCCTCCTGATTTATGCCTTCTGTATTTTTTTTTTTATGCTATCAGACTGTCACCTGCTAGTCCTTTTTGTAATTACCATCTTCCTGACATTCCTAAAAAACTCCCTAAACATGAATACTTGTAGAAGTATTTCTCTTTCTTTCATTCTCTCCATAATCCTTCCACATTCCTAGTGATTTTACCATCATTATGAATAATTTAACAGCTCACTGGCTTGGTAACCCAGTTTCTTAATCTCTGTTTACTATAGTAAACCTTTCCTATACACTATCACATGACTTTTGTCACAATCATATCCTAAATCTTATATTCAGTCTCTTTTTCTGGATATTACTCTCCTACCCAACCTCTAAGTGTTATAATTACTTAGGGTCCTGCCCTGGGTGCATCCATATTTTCCCATTTATCTTATCCATTCTTATTTATTATTTACCATTCTGGATGTATATAGTCTACCCAGAATTTGTATCTCAGCTCCAGGAATATATTCAACTGTCTATTGACATTTCCACTTGCATGTCTTACAAATATCTCATATTTACTGTGTCCCTTTTAAGCTTATCTCCCCACTCAATAAACCTGTGTCTGCTCATTTGCACAAGGGAGACATTAGACTTTCTTGATTGCTCTATTACCCTCACACTTATATCCAATGTTTTCCCAAGTACAACATAGTCTTCTTTCAGAACGTATTTTAAATCCATGTCTACTTAATTATCTACTTTACATTTCACCACACCAGTTCAGAACAAGAACATTTCTTACCTGGACTATTCTGATAGCCATAAAATTGGTCTTTCTACTTCAGCTTTTATATACTTATAGTTTATTCTATGCAGAGAAGCCAGAGTATTCTTTTCAGAAAATTTAATGAAATAACATCATGCCTGTGTTTAAAACTTTCCAGTGGCTTCATATTGAACTTATACAAGATGCTGCAGTCTTTAATGTGCTTAAAAAATACCCCATAATCTTCCCCCTGACTATCTCCCTGACCTTATTTATCATGACCCCATCACTGACTATCTTCTGGTCTCAGTAACTCTCTTTTTTTTTTTTTTCCTGAAGCATAACAATCTTTTGCCTGTTTTAGGGCAGTTGTATTAACAACTCTTTCTGCATGCTGTCATCTGCCAGAATCCTCTACCCTAAGTGTTCATGTAGCTTCTTAAACTACCCAATTTTAAGTAACTCTTCTTCATTATTCCCCATTGTAACCCTTTTTTATTTCCCTCACAACTTCACAATAATTATAATTATATACTTTATGAAGAATTTCTTATTTTGTGTGTTCCCTTTACTATAATGTCAAGTCAGTAAGGGCAGGCACCATGCCTGTCTCGTTCAGTGCTGTATTCTTAGTACTTAGTACAGGATTTCGCATATAATAAATGCACAATCAGTATGCATTGAATAAATCATTGAATAGAGTGAATACATTATTGACTGTATTGGTTGCTTCAACATTAATTCTTAGATTTCAAAATTATTGGGGTTGTCAGAAAATAATTTAATTTATGTCATGATCAAAAATTGCTAAATTCTAGCTATAGACAAGAGGAATGATTTAATTGATCTAAAAATATTGAATAAACATGTTTAGTATGTACCAGGAATTTTCCTAAATGTTGTACATTCAGTGGTAAATACAAAAAAGAGATTTCTGACATTATAGAAACTACAACCTAGGAAGCTTTTCAATGAGCATTTGATAATATCTTTTTGTGCAGAGCAGTTTTCAATACAAAGACATGAGAAGAAGAATTGATTTAGGGACTACAGGAAATAGGAGTTGGTGTATAACTTCAGAATTTGAGAAAAAAAATCTAGTAAAGTAGGGATAAAAAAACAAAGATTCATTTATTTGTTATTAAATCTCTGAACTCTTGTTCTTTTAACACACATATACATACACATATTCACATGCACACACACATATAGAATTTACCTTTTCCTTCTCCATTTTAGGGTGTGTTGTGTGAGGAGAGGGTTTTTTTTATACTTAAAGTAGTTCAGTGAATGCCCTACAGATTTCTAAAGCCCAAGTACTGAGACACTGGAGTTATAATTGGAAAGGCAACTGAACTATACACTGAGAATATAGAATTATAAGACCATGAAAAGGCTGGGGAAAAAATGAATGATATCTGATGGTAAAGCTTTATTTTGAAGGAAAAAGCAGAATTAAATCTTGGAGTGGGGAACTTAAAGGATCAGGGGAAGTATGTGTTCATAGAACTAACAATGAATTTTGTAATGAGTGTCTTTCATTTGCTTGAAGAGAAAGTCATAGCAAGGATAAAAAATATAACCGTTTGAAAGAGAGAAGGTAACTTTATTTGTAGAAAACATAATTATACACTTACAAACCCATTAAAATAAACTGTGAAATTTAGAATAAGAGGTTTTAGTAAAATGGTCCATTATGAGACACACACAGGTCAACATTCTTCTATATGCCACAAATAAATAGTAATTCTATTGGGAATAATCTCACAATGACAAAAATATCAAAAACATAAAATAACTCAAATACAAAAAAACTAAATAACTCAAATACAGAAAAAATATAAAAAATATGGAAAAAATTTTAACTTGGAGACGGGATTAAAGATGGCGGCTGAGTAACAGCTTCCCTGTAACTGGGCTTGGCGAATCTGGAAAGACAAGACTCCAGACATCTCTGGCCGGTGGGATCTGCCTATGATCATCCCTTTCAGGATACAGGGAACCAGCAAGGGACTTCTGGACCCCAGGAGGAAGACAAAAACAGTGGAAAACTGGCAAGTGGCTGCGTGTGTTCGATAAACCTAATCACGACGGCAACCGTGAATACAAGCAGCAGTGAGACTGCAAACCGGAAAGGCCTTACCTGTGAACTTTTTTGGTGTTCTTGGACTAGGCGCTCATTTGAGCTGCATTGGGAAGAGCTTGAGCAAAAGTGTGGAGAACTTTGGGCATTGTCTGGGACCCCAAAAGGAGCCACTGAGCTGGGCTAAGTGAAAGCCATTGTGTGGAAAAACTGCTCCAGCAAGCTTTGCCCTCGGGGTCCCAGAGCAAGGACCGGGTGGGACAAAGTAACCTAGTGACTGAGCAGCTTAAAGGCGGGGACAGAACTGCCTCATAGCCCTAATCCTAAGGGGCAGAGTGAGACAGTTTTGGAACACTGGAGCCTTGGGCTGTTGCCTTGGGTAGAGTGCCCTGACATCACAGCTCATAGCAACCTCAAAC
>CAUYPK010130140.1:0-10259 GCA_963574355.1 Loris lydekkerianus
AGCCTTCATGGCATTTTCTTAGTTATTGTATGTAGACATTTGTATTCTGCATTTAGTAGGTTTCACCTGTACCCATTCTAAGATGCACCATAGGTGTGGCCCTACCTATTGCCCTCCTTCCACCCTAACCACTCCCCTCCCTTCCACTCCCTTGGCCTTTTCCCCATGTTCTTGTGCTATAGTTGGGGTATAGCCTTAATATGAAAGCAATAAATTAGCTTCATAATAGGGCCGAGTACATTGGATACTTTTTCTTCCATTCCTGAGATACTTTGCTAAGAAAAATATGTTCCAGCTCCATCCATGTAAACATGAAAGAAGTAAAGTCTCCATCTTTCTTTAAGGCTGCATAATATTCCATGGTATATATGTACCACAATTTGCTAGTTAATTCATGGGTCGATGGACACTTGGGCTTCTTCCTTGACTTAGCAATTATGAATAGGGCTGCAATAAACATTCTGGTACAGATGTCTTTAAGACTTTTTGGTCTTCTGGGTATATACCTAGTAAAGGAATTATAGGATCGAAAGGCAGGTCTATTTTTAGATCTCTAAGTATTCTCCAAACATTCTTCCAGAAGGAATGTATTAGTGTGCATTCCCACCAGCAGTGTAGAAGTGTGCCCTTTTCTCCACATCCATGCCAACATCTCTGATTTGGGGATTTTGTTATGTGGGCTACCCTTATTGGGGTTAGGTGATATCTCAAAGTAGTTTTGATTTGCATTTCTGATGATTAAGAATTATGAGCATTTTTTTTTATGTGTTTGTAGATTGTGCATCTGTCTTCTTTAGAGAAGTTTCTCCTCAAGTCCTTTGCCCACCTTAAGATGTGATCACTTGTTCTTTTCTTGCTAATACGTTTGAGTTCTCTGTGGATTCTGGTTATTAAACCTTTATCAGAGGTATAACCTGCAAATATTTTCTCCCATTCAGAGGGCTGTCTGCTTGCTTTACTCAGTATTTTCTTGGCTGTGCAGAAGCTTTTTAGTTTGATCATGCCCCAGTAATGTATTTTTGATACTGCTTCAATTGCCTGGGGAGTCCTCCCCATAAAATATTCACCCAGACCGATTCCTTCAAGAGTTTTCCCTGCACTTTCTTCAAGTATTTTTATAGTTTCATGTCTTAAGTTTAAATCTTTTATCTAGTGAGAGTCTATCTTAGTTAATAAGGAAAGGTATGGGTCCAGTCTCAGTCTTTTACAGATGGCCAGCCAGTTCACCTAGCACCATTTGTTAAACAGGGAATCTTTTCCCCACTGAATTTTTTTAATTTTATTTTTATTTTATTTGTTTTTTTTGTTAAATCACAGCTGTGCACATTTGTGCAATCAAGGGGTACAATGTTCTGGTTTCATATGCAATCTGAAATATTCTCATCAAACTGTTCAAAGTAGCCTGTTTTTAATTGGCTTGTCAAAGATCGAATAACAGTAAGTAGCTGGATTCATCTCTTGGTTCTCTATTCTGTTCCAGACATCTACTTACGTGTTTTTGTGCCAGTACCATGCTGTTTTGATCACTATCGTTTCATAGTATAGTCTCAGGTCTGGTAACATGGTTCCTCCTGCTTTGTTTTTATTTCTGAGTAATGTTTTGGCTATTCAAGTTTTTTTCTGATTCCATACAAAATGAAGTATTATTGTTTCAAGATCTTTAAAATATGACAATGGAGCTTGAATAGGAATTGCATTAAAATTATATATTGCCTTGGGTAGTATAGATATTTTAACAATGTTGATTCTTCCCAGCCATGAGCATGGTATGTTTTTCCATTTGTTAACATCTTCAGCTATTTCTTTTCTTTAAGTTTTAGTTCTCTTTGTAGAGATCTTTCACGTCCTTTGTTAGATAAACTCCCAAATATTTCATCTTCTTTGGCACAAGTCTGAAAGGAATAGAGTCCTTGACTGTTTTTTCAGCTTGGCTATTCTTGGTATATATAAAGGTTACAGATTTATGGGTGTTAATTTTGTAGCCTGAGAGATTGCTGTATTCCTTGATGACTTCTAAAAGTTTTGTAGTAGAATCCCTATTGTTTTCCAGATATACAGTCATATCATCTGCGAATAGTGAACACTTGATCTCTTCTTACCCTATGTGGATACCATTGATCACTTTTTCTTCCCTAATTGCAATGGCTAAAACTTCTAATACAATGTTAAAGAGCAATGGAAACAATGGGCAACCTTGCCTGGTTCCTGATCTAAGTGGGAATGATTTCAATTTAACTCCATTTTGCTGTAGATGGCCTCTATTAGTTTAAAAAATGTCCCTTCTATACCAATTTTCTTAAGTGTTCTGATCTTGAAGGGATGCTTGATATTATCAAAACCTTTTTCTGTGTCAATTGAGAGAATCATATAGTCTTTATTTTTGAGTTTGTTTATGTGCTGAATTACATTTATAAATTTATGTATGTTGAAGCATCCTTGAGACCCTGGGACAAATCACACTTGATCATGGTGTGTAATTTTTTTTTGATGTGTTGTTGAATTCTGTTTATTAGGATTTTATTGAGTATTTTTGCATCAATATTCATTAGTGATATTGGTCTATAATTTTCTATTCTTGTTGGGTCTTTCCCTGGTTTCGGGATCAGGTGGTGTTTGCTTCATGGAATGTGTTGGGTAGTATTCTTTCTTTTTCTCTATTTTGGAAGAGGTATAGTAGTATAGGTACTAGTTCTTTAAAAGTTTGGTAGAATCCTGACGTAAAGCCATCTGGCCCTGGGCTTTTTTTTAGGAAGATTTTATATACTTGATGCTATTTCAGAACTTGATATAGGCCTGTTCAACATTTCTACTTCATTCCGGCTAAGTCTTGGTAGGTGGTGTACTTCCAAGTATTGGTGGATTTCTTTCAGATTTTCATATTTCTGAGAGTAGAGTTTGTGGTAATATTCTTTAAGGATTTTTTGAATTTCTGAAGTGTCTGTTGTTATTTCATCTTTATTATTTCTGACTGGTGAATTTAGAGATTTTACTCTTATTTTCCTGGTTTGGTTGCCCAAAGGTTTATCTATTTTATTGATCTTTTCAAAAAAACCAACTTTTGGATTTATTGATCTGTTGTATAATTTTTTTTTTTCAATTTCATTTAATTCTGCTCTGATTTTGGTTTTTCTTTTCTTCTGCTGGGTTTGGGGTTGGAATGTTCTTCCTTGTCCAGTTACTTGAGATATCCCATTAAGTTATTAACTTCCTCTCTTTCCGTTTTTTTGAGAAAGGCTTGCAGTGCTATAAATTTCCCTTGTAGGACTGCCTTTGCAGTATCCCAGAGGTTCTGATAATTTGTGTCTTCATTGTTGTTTTGTTCCAAAATTTTGGTGATTTTCTTCTTAATCTGTTCTATAACCCACCTATCCTTCAGCTTAAGGTTATTTAGCTTCCATGTTTTTGTCTGGGTATGCATATGCCAGTTGTTATTGTGTTCAACTTTTATTCCATAATGGTCTGAGAAGATGCAAGAAATATTTTTTATTTTTATTTTTTTAATTTGCTGAGGTTAGATTTGTGGCCTAGGATGTGGTCGATTTTGGAATATGTTCTGTGGGTTGATGAGAAGAATGTGTATTCAGTATTGTTGGGATTAAATAATCTGTAGATGTCTGTTATGTGCAGATGTTGAATGGTTAAGTTTAAATCTAAAATTTCTTTTCTTAGCTTATTTTTTGGAGGATCTATCCCGCACTGCTAAAGGTGTGTTAAAATCTGCAAACTACTATGGAACTAGAGGAAATCCAGTTGCTCATGTTTGTTAGAGTTTCTCTTATAAGTTGAGGTGCATACTGGTTTGGTGCATAAAAATTAATATTTGAAATTGCATGATTTTTAATATTACCTTTAACAAATATGAAGTGTCCATCCTTACCCTTTCTTGTTTTGGTTGGTTTAAAGCCTATTGCACCTGCAAATAGGATTGCAATGCCTGCTTTTTTGTGCTTTCCATTTGCCTGGGGTATAGATGACCATCTCTTCACCTTGAATCTACATTTGTCTTTTAATGTAAGATGAGATTTTTGTATGCATCAGATATCTGGCTTGAGATTTTGTATCTAGTCAGCCAACTTGTGCCACTTTAGAGGAAAATTTAAACCATTCACTTTAATTGAGAATGTTGATAAGCCTTTCGAGAGTCCGGTGGACATTTTTAATCCTTTTGCAACTGTGGAAGTTGGAATTTGATCAATATTTTCTATGTGGGTTTACTTTTGTGGTGGAGGATTATGCTGGTCTTTATGAGAATATCCTGGAGAGCTGGTTTAGTAATTGCAAATTTCTTCAACATGTGAATGTCATTAAAGTATTTAATTTCTCCATCATAAATGAAACTCAGTTTAGCTGGGTACAGGATTCTGGGTTGAAAGTTATTTTGTTTTAGGAGATGAAAAGTCGATGACCATCCTCTTTTGCTTGAAAGTTTTTAGCAGAGAGATCTGCAGTTATTCTAATATACTTCCCCTTGTAGGTAATGGTTTTCATTCATCTGGCTGCTTTCAGAATTTTCTCCTTCATATTAACTTTAGTGAAATTGATTATGATGTGTCGGGGGGATGTCTTATTCAGGTTGAGTCATGCTGGAGTTCTGAAACTGTCTGCTATCTGAATTTCAAATCTCTTGGCATGTCTGCAAAGTTGTCTTTCATAATCTCATGAAGAAGAGACTCTGTGTGTTATGTAGCCACTTCATCACTTCGGGGATCCCTATAAGACGAATGTTGATTTTCTTCAAATTATTGCAGAGCTCTCTGAGAGAGTGATCTGTTTTTGCCCTGCATTTTTCTTCTTCTTTGAGACTTTGGGTGCATTCAAAAGCTTTGTCTTCAATGTCAGAAATCCTTTCTTCTGCTTGCTCCATTCTGTTACTGAGGGATTCTACTGTTTCTCAGATCTTTGAGGGCTGCAACTTCTTGTCTCAATGTGTCAAAATCTTTGGTCATTTTGTCTTTGAATTCGTCGAATTCTTTAGACATCTTTTGGGTTACTGCTTGTAATTCTAATTCGATCTTATTTGATATCCAGGTTGTGAATTCGATTTATGACATGTCAGCTGTTTGTTAGTGCATGGGATCTTGTGCTGTGTTTGCCCCACTATTCCTTGAGAGAGTTAATATACTCTGATTACTCATATTGCCAGAGTTTTTCTCTTGATTTTGCCTCATGATTGTTTTTCACCATTGCCTCTGGCCATCCTCAGAGTTCAGGAGATGTCTCTCCAAGATTAGACCCCATCTGGATCTCTCTATTGTTTCTGGATCTTTGTAGGGAGTGACCCTGTGTAGCTCCTTTGTGGCTGCCCCATCCAGGGAGTTCTGTCTGTGGGAGCAGCTTTGGATTGGGACACACCTTGGATCTAGCAACCGGGCAGGGGGTGGTGCACACAGTTCTGGGAGTGCCTGTCACAGACTGCCCAATGCTCCAGCAGTCTCTGGCCAGGAGAAGGGCTCCATGTAGAGGCAAGGAGGGCTCTGGAGTGAATGTTGCTACCAGAGTCCCTGGCCAGAGGAGCGGGTCGGTATGGAGGCAGGAAGGGTACAGGAGGGAGGATGTGGGGTTCTGTGGCTCCTGAAGTTCCTGGTCAGAGTGTGCAGAGGTACAGTCGGCATGGGTCATGGGTCACATGTCACAGTGCAGCTCTTATGGAGGTCTGGGCAGGCGCTAGTCGTGGGTCTCGGCGCAGCTCTTTTGGAGGTCCAGGCAGGTGCTGGTCACAGGTTGTGGTGCAGCTCTTGCCGAGTTACAGGTGGGTGCTGATCACAGGTCACGGGTCATGGTGCAGCTCTTATGGAGGTCCAGGCAGGCGCCAATAATGGGTCTTGGCACAGCTGTTACAGATATCTGGGTGGGCGCTGATTGTGGGTCCCAGCGCAGGTCCAGGTGGGTCTTACTGGTTTTCCATTTTTTTAATGAGTTCAGGTCTCATTCTCACTCAGACAAATCTCAAACTCATGAGCTCAAGCAATTCTCCCACCTCAGCCACCCACAGTGCTGGGATTACAGGTGTGAACCCTTCTCTGAGCTCTTATTTAAAATACTAATTTAACAAAAATACATTGAAGATATCAATTAAAACATTTAAAATTATTATCTAAGTTAATTAGGACTAAAATAGTAACTTATATATTTATTTGCTTTCTGTTAAGTGTTGTGTTTTATACTATGCATTAAGTAATTATAAGCCATAATTTCCAAAGTTTTGGATCACAAGGGGATATTACCATCATTTATGAAATATAGTGAAATAAAATGACTCATGTACATATTAAAATAATTTCTTCTGGGTTGTTTGGCAATGAATTTTTACTGAAAATGCCAGTTGATATTCACTAAATCATGTTTAACACTAAAGATGTGAAATTCAAATAGAAAACTTATTGATCAATGGCAGTTATAACATTTAAACATAAATCTTAACAAAACAAAGCAACCTACGTACACATAAATGGAGCATAGAAGAAATAGCATTTATTGTTGTAATTTTTAATTTGAAGTGTGTTAACAGATGTGTTTCTACTACTAAAATAGTGAATTTGTAATTTTGAAAATTGTAAATCTTTCACTAAATTTGTTCCTGTTGAGTAATGGTAGATTCTTTCGAACTACACTTTTATGTAATACTACTTCAGGAAATGTTGATAGCAGTGTTCATAAAATAATTTATTAAATAAGTTTACAAAATCATTTATGCTTGTTCTGTAGCTGTTTTCCTATTCTCAATAGGTTTTTCTGTCATCTTGAGTGGATGTAGAAAGGCATATGTACCCAATCAATTATATTTTTTCTATGAAAACAACCTACTTATCTAAACATCAACAAATGGCTCATTTACATATTATGCATAAATCAAAAATATATAAGGAAGTATAAATGCCAAATGTGACAGATTGCATTTTCTATAGTTGACTACAATAGTATTTCCCATTCTACGTGTTCTTCATATGGGTGGTATTTTAACTATAGCAGAAGTGATGCATTGTGACTTCTAAGACTAGGTCATATAAAGTGACTCAGTGTATGCTTGGTTCTTCTGGATACCTGCTTGGATCTATGAGCTACTATGTAAGTGACCCAACTATCTTGAGGCCACTATGCAGCATCATGAGGAATCCTAAACATTATATGGAAGGGTCACATGGAGATGCCTTGAAACTACATGCAGGGAAAAACAATTCCTGCATCCTGCTGCATTAGCCAGTGCCCCTGAAATTCCAGTTCTAATCACCATATGATTACAATTACATTTGATACTCTGAGTCACTGCTTAGCTGAGTTCTTTGTGAAATTCTTGATTCACAGAAATTATGATGGATAGGAAAATGAGTGTTGTTGTTTAGAGGTGATTTGTTATTCAACAAGGATAACTGAAATATTGAGTACCATATTCATAATAATCTTTTGTAATAATGATAACATGTTTGTCGTCTTAGTAAGCCAGTTATATCCTCTTTGATATTCAGCTTTTGCACTGTGAAGATAATTTTTTGAATTTAAAAAGAAATAAGAGATGCAGATAAAATATTTTACAAGTTCCAAATCTCAGGTCTCTCAGATTTGTGGTAGACAAATGGCATGCGTACTGTCCAAAGTATTTCTAAGGACATAATTTAAGGTTACCAAGCCATTAAGAACACATTGTTTTACTATTCTTGAATTATTTAAATAAAGAATTTATTAAAAATTTTGAAACCTTTTCTTTTTTTAACCATTTTCAGCCTACAAAAACATTACTGCACTTTAGCTATTTAAAAAGAGTTGAGTATTTGAGCATTCTCAGGTGTGGTTCTAGACTTGAGAAATCCCCATGAACACTTAAGAACAATTATAAATATCCTTGTGAATAATGATTCAGAGCACTCTTACAGGATGCTGTTATCTTACACAGGGAAAATTGAGGACACACTTTAAGTAGACTTCCCAGTGAGGGAAGTCCAATGGGCTTCCTTAAGTTATGAAGAGTCATTAAATTGGTCTGATTGCCAATGTTTTTCCTGAGAAGTGGACGGGAGACATCATAGTCTTAGGTTAGAAAATCTTGAAAAAGCTATTTCAAAGTGGATGCTAATCATGGGCATTTGAATGAAGGTACAATATTTCTGGGAAAATATTTTAAGACCTATAAATCATTCCCTGTTTGTCTAGCAGTATGGAATATCAAATGTCTTATACTAATCAAGATGTGAATTTTCTCCAAATAAAGATGTGTAATATCTTAATATGAAGAAGCTAATTTCCTCTTGACCATTTAAGCATTGCATAGTTAAAACTATCTAAATTTAAACTCATTTAATACTACTTTCCCCAAATTAAAACCATATACCTACAGCCATCTGACTTTAAATAAAGTAGATAATACCATACAATAGGAAAATAAACCCCTATTCAATAAATGGTTCTGGAAAAATTGAATAGCCACATTAAGAAGAATAAAACTATATCTCTGTCTTTCACAACATAAAAAGTTATTCAACATGGACTAAAGAGTTAAATTGAGACTTAAAAACATAAGAAATCCAGAAGCAACCTAGAGAAAACTACTCTTGACATTGGCATGGGCAAAGAATTTATGACTTAAGACTCAAAAAGCAAATACAACAAAAACAAAAATAAACAAATGGGACTTAATTAAACTAAAATGTTTCTGCATATCAAAATAAATAATCAACAGAGTAAAAAAGGCAACCTACAAAATGGGAGAAAATATTTCCAAACTATCCATCTGACAAAGAACAAATATCCAGAGTACACGAGAAACTCAAAAAAATCATCAATTGACATGAATAGGCATTTTGCTGCAGAAGACATATAAATGGCCGAGAAACATATGAAAAAATGTTCAATGTCACTAATAATAAGGGAAATGCAAATGAAGACCACATTGAGATACCACCTTACCTCTTTCAAAATGGTCATTATTAAGAATTAAAAAAAAAAAAAAAACAAGAAACAAAAAGAAAAACAGAACTGGACAGTGGCTTTTTTCAGTAATCCTACCACTCTGTGAGGCTAAGGTGGGAGGATTTCTTGAGCTCATGAGTTTGAGACCAACCTGAACAACAGGAAGACCCCCTGTCTCCACTAAAAGTAGAAAAAAAATTATGTGGGTGTTGTGGTAGATGCTTATAATTCTAACTGAGATGAGGGGATCACTTTAATCTAGGAGTTTGAGGTCGCTGTGAGGTATGCTGACACTATGGCACTCTAGCCTAGGCAACAGAGTGAGACTCTGTATCAAAAAAACAAACAACAAAAAAGTCAAAAGCATTATATTTTGGCATGGTTGTAATCAAAAGGGAACATTTATATACTATTTGTGTGAATGTAAATTAGTCCAACCTTTATGAAAAGCAGTATAGAAATTCCTCAAAGAACTGAGTGTAAATTTAATCACTTGATCCAGCAATCCCACTACTGGACACCTACAGAAAGGAAAAGAAGACATTTTATCAAAAAGACAGCTGATTTCACTGCCTTTTTTAAGGATATAGGGCCCAAAGGTGAAGGGTAAATAAGGGTAGCAGGGGAGGAAGGTAGGGTAAAAAACCATGGAGGCCCGTCCACAGGGGATTTTCTAAAATTTATGTTCTTCTCTTTTCTAGATCTTGGAGTGTTTTGATCTTGTTTTGCATGATCTCAGATCTGTTGGCATAAAAGTAGCACTTCTCCTGCAAAAATAAACAGATACCTCCCTTTTTGGCAGTGAATAGGTCTAATCCCCTTCTTGTTGGGGCAAGTATTTAAAGTCTCTTGCTGAAACCCAAAGGTCGAGGTCCGATATCACTGGCTCATTAACCAAGAATCTAACTATTATTCTTCACTGCCCTCCATAGCACCAATGACAGGTAAGATTCTCAAAACTGGGACAACCTAAGACAGGATATAGAGAGGCTGCACGGTGGATTACATTCATAGTACCCAAAGACAGGTAAGATCACTCTGCGTTCAGTCAACCTAAGACAGGGACCAAACCATTGATGTCTGTATCCCCTTGACCCGTAAGACTGAAACTGCAAGAGCATGCAACCTAAGACAGGGGCTATGTTTTTCCACCATACAAAAAACAAAAGAGGGAATTGTTGGGCCCTGCCATGTGCCTGAGGCCTAGTGCAACTTCCCAAGCCTGACTAGAAATAGTTCCATCGAGCTACTTCTGCATAGCAATGACTCAGCAAGGCCCGGCCTGAAACTGCCTCTACCTAGATACAGCCAACGTGGTACCATGCCATTGGCCCAACCCTGTCACGCACCTCATCCCC
>CAUYPK010130143.1:0-26129 GCA_963574355.1 Loris lydekkerianus
TTTTCTGCACTTTATTTAAAGTTTTAAAGTTGTTGTTGTTAGTTTACAGTTTTTCTTTAGCAATAAATATTGAAAAGCATTTAACCTACTGATTCCTCAATTATTGTAATTGTTTTGGGTATATATTTTTATTTTTGAAATTTACCAATGGCTGCTGCATTTTCCACCTCGGCTTATATTTGAGTCACCGTTTTCCCAGTTTTTAGGGTAAAATTAAGGGGGTTGGCTTATACTTGGGTCGGCTTATACTCGAGTATATACGGTAGACCAGTTCTCAACACTGAACATCGCAATGGACCACCACCAATGTAAACACCCAGAAGCTAAAGGTAAAAACTTGGCTTCCACAGTGGCACAAAGGATAAAACTCAATTCTCTTTTGCCTTCTGCCTTCTACCCTATGAGGACACAGTCAAAGGGCTTACGCCAGGTGCTGGTGCCTTGACCTTAGACTTCTCAGCTTCTAGAACTGTGAGAGAATAAATTTCTGTTCTTTAGGACAGGGAGAGGTGGAGCAAGGTGGCGGCCGAGTAACAGCTTCCCTGCAACTGGGCATTGTGAGTCTGGGGAGATAAGACTCCAGGCATCTCTGGCTGGTGGGATCTGCCTATAATCATCCCTTTGAGGATACAGGGAGTCATCAAGGGACCTCTGAACCCCAAGAGGAGGACAAAAACAGTGGAAAACTGGCAAGTGGTTGCATGTATTGAATTGACCTAATCCCGCCGGCAACCGTAAGTACAAGCAGCAGTGAGACTGCAAACCGGAAAGGCCTTACCTGTGAACTGTTTCAGTGTTTTTGGACTTGGCACTCAGTTGAACTGCCTTGGGGAGAGTTTGAGCAGGAGTGTGGAAAACTTTGGGCATTGTCTAGGGCCCCAGACTGAGCCACTGAGCCAGACAGAGCTGATAGTGTTCCGTTGTGGGCCACAGGGAGCCATTGTGAGAGAACTGCTCTGGCAAGCTCCACCTTCAGGGTCGCAGAGCAAGGATCAGGAGGGAGCTAGTAACCTAGTGACTGAGCGGCCTAAAGGTGGGGACAGAGCTGCCTTACAGCCTTAACCCTTAGGAGCAGAGTGAGACCAGTTTTGGCACACTGGAGCCTCGAGCTGTTGTCCTTGGTAGAGTGCCATGGCATCATAGCTCATAGCAACCTCAAACTCCTAGGCTTGGCACCACCTGGACCTCCATAAGAGCTGTGCCACAACCCCCGACCTGCGACCTGCACTTGCCAGGCCTCTGCATGTCCTGACCAGGAACTGCAGGAGCCACACAACACTGCATCCTCCCTCCTGTACCCTCCCTGCCTTCACATCAGCCCACTCATCTGGCCAGGGACTCTGGTAGCTGCCTGCCCTCCAGAGCCCTCCCTGCTTCTGCGCAGAGCCCTTCTCCTGGCCAGAGCCTGCTGGAGCCTTGGGCTCTCTGTGCCAAAGTCACACAGCTAATATTATACTGAAAAGAATAAAACCAAGAGCTGTTCCACTTAGAACTGGAACCAGATAAGATTGTCCTCTATCGCCACTACTATTCAACATAGTGCTAGAAGCTCTAGCCAACACAATTAGGCAAGAGAAGGAAATAAAGGGTGTTCAAATGGGGGCAAAAGAGGTAAAACTCTCACTCTCTGCTGACGATATGATCTTATACTTAGCGAACCCCTAAGTCTCAACCACAAGACTCCTGGAAGTGACTTCTGGCAGAGGGAGAATGAAGAAAAGAATATTGTTTGGGGAAAGGAGGAGAAGTCTTTGGGGGGTGGTCATTCTCTGAATGTTCCCCAGGTTGTGGGGGCCCTGCCACATCATGGCCTACTCTCCACCTTCTCTGGTGGAAAGTTTAAAAGTACAATTGCCTTTTCATTACCACATTCGGTTTCAATGGATTTCTGTCATTCCTAAACCTTATAATGAATCTCAATGGAATTGGGACAAAGTAAAAAACCATTTACATAGAATATGGTCCCATAGTGATAGTAGCCTTGATACAGCAAAACTTCATCAAGAAATTCAAACTATGCATAAAACTCATCTAAATGTTGATGGTCCTGTTCAACTTGTCAAAGATATTTTTGACAAAATACAATCTTTTAATCCCTTAGAAAAAGTTGAATATCTAAGAATAGCATTAATTATGTTAGGAGCTTTAATGTTTTTATTTTGTATCCTCCCAGTCTTCTACAGAGTCAGATCCAAATGATTATTCCAATTAACAGCATCTATTCATGAATTGAAGCTAAGAAATAAAAAGGGAGGAGATGTGGAAAGTGGGCCAGGAGGTGGCAGGGCCCCCACAACCTGGGGAACATTCAGAGAATGACCTCCCCCCTCCCCAAATACTTCTCCTCCTTTCCCTAAACAATATTCTTTCTTCACACTCCCTCTGCCATAAGTCACATAGCTCTTTCTTTGTCTAGTTAAGCTTTAGGCACTATGCAGAAATCCTTGTGGTCTTTCCCTTTTAACATACATATGTTAATAAACTTACATAGAAACACTTAACAGGATGATGTGTTTTTGATAAAGTTATTTACATTTTCCAATCATATTGTAAGACCAAAAGTATGTCTTTTGTCTCTGCTACTTTCCCATAAACAACCCTGCTGAGCTACTATAAAATAAGGCTGGTTTTGTGTTTTGGGTGTGGCTGTAGCCATCAGCTGTGTCAGACCTTCTGATCACATCTTTCGTTTCTGTGTCTTCTCCTGTGTTTTATTTTCCTCAATCCCCACTGCTTCCACTCTAGCTCATTCTCCTTCTCTGTGCAGACTCGTGAAAGGAGAAAATTCTTGAAGTTAAACCACTCACTACTGAACATCTTGCCTGCTTGGCTGTTCATGTCTTAGGTGACACTGCAGCTGGTGTTAAGTGCTGACCATCTGCACTTCCTGGAGACTAGCTATGTAGCTGCTCATCGTCCACTGGGACATGGATTTCATGTTGTATTAATATGTGCATTCCACATCAGAAAGGGGGAAAACATAGTTTTGCTTAGAAGGTACCTCCTTTAGGCATTGATAACTACAAATGTGTTAAACTGCACTGAGTTAAAAATATAAACTACTATTGAATGAATGGTCCCAAGAGCACAGCAAAGGTTATAGTCACTATGGGCATCAGAAGCAGCACTGCTCAATGGCAGCCGTGGAGGAAGTAGAGACAAATGAAACTGAGATGCACGGTTGCCAGCAATGGAACCTGGGCCAGCATCTGCTTGTCTTTCCACGGTGCTCCTGAGGCCCTTTTGTGATGTCTGAGTCTTTTGTACTCTTTATGAACCTCACTGGAGTTAGCATGTCTACACTGGAGCTAGAGAGACACCGTACATGAGTTGCCACAGCCCCAGTGCCTGAGGCAGGAGGGGTCCCAGGGAGGTCCCCAAGTTTCTGCAGATGTATTTTGTGCTTCAGCAAACTGCATCACAACTGAGAGGTGCTCTCACTTCACAATTTGAATGCTCCATAGGATTTGCTACACAAGGCATTCTGGTGGTGCATTTGTTCAATTGGTTCGTGAGCTTGCTAGATATGCGACTTGGCAAAAGATCTGTCTCTTGGCTTTTGTTGCAGTTTATGAATTAAATGATAAATATGGAACTTTTATATTTATATTAAAACATCAGAAGCAGATAGAAGTCAGTTTGACTGGGAAAACCTCCTTTTTCAATCAACTATTCCATTCCACGCCATGCACGCTTTTAGCAGCCAGAGGCAAAAAAGGAAAGTGTATCTTAGAAGAAGACAGGTGTGTTCACACTGTGTGCCCAGCACCTTATGGCCCAACTGGGTGGCAGTCCCTCAGATATCTGTCTCTAAACAAATAAATGAGGACACTTCTCCCTGCCATGAAGCTCAGAATCCACCCTGAAGAAGACAACTCAGCAGGCACTGCCAACGTGAGCGACAGGTGCTTAGATAAGAGAAGCCAGGGCACTAAGGGCACTCAGAAAGGAGACAGATGGGCGGAGGGATCATCCCCAGCCTCCAGAAGGGAAGCTGTTCTTGATGTGCAGGAGTCGGCTGAGAGAAAGGGAGGGGGTGACAAAGATCTTGGACAGAGGTGAAATCCGAGGGCAAACGACAGAACAGCTCCATGGAGGAACAAATGCAGTTTGTCCTCCTCCTGAGGCAAGACGCAGGGTGCAGGCTACAAGGGTGAGGAGGTCCGCATGTACCAGGGCACCAAGAGCTCTGTGCCCACTATGGAATTCTAAGGGTGGGTGGTTTCCCCAAGTAGACATGTCCCTAGAGGGGGCTGACATGCAGCCATGGGAGTGAGTGGCTGTGGAGGACTGGAGACAACACTGCTGTCCAGCAAGGATGTGTAGGTGGTGGCAGCTCCTCTGCGAGGACACCAGAAAGCTGAGTGGGGGCTGAGCCTGCTCCTGCAGTAACCCTGCAATTTTTCCCCTCTCTTCCTACCTGCTCTTTAGTGACTCAACAGCAGGTAGGGCACAGCCCAGCCACTAACCCCTCACATTCGTATCTAAGGCATCTCTGCTGGGACCCTGAGAGGTGAGACGTGCCTATAACTGGCTAGGCAAAACCCAAGCTCTTCCATGGCCCTTCCATGCTGCTCTCTGGATATAGCACCCCACGCCCTGCCACCAGTACGCTGGGTGGCCCTGCAGCAGCCAGGCTCGGGACAGATGTGTCCGTTTGCCTTTGACTCCTCACTGAGGTTTAACACAGGCACAGACCATTCCAGGAAGGAGCTGCATCTAGTCCACTGCTGAGTAAACGCCAGGTGAATAAAGGAATGAATGGAGCCCCTTGGAAGACGGTGCCTTACCTGTAAGGAGTGTCATTAATGTGGAAACTCCACAAACTGGCAGGATATTTTGGCAATGTTCTAGATGTCTATGAGGGGTCTGCACCCAGGACTTAGAAAGAAGGCCCCTCCTAAGGTTTTAGAGCCTTCAGTCCCAGCCCTGCTGTGGGGAGCTCCCATGTGGACTGTTCCTCTCATTCAGGCCTGATGGGGAGGGACTGGGGTAGCTGTGTGACGTGCCCCCAGGTGAAAAGCCAGAGGAAGAAGGCCAGCACCACTGTCTCAAGGCCCCGCCATTGTCACGCAACACGGCAGTCATGAACGCTCAGCCACAGGGACTCCTTTGGGTGTAAAGCCCAGAGCTGCCTGAACCCTATCAGTTTCTGGAGAACCCTAGGTGTAGACCAGAATTTCCACCTCTTTGTCATCATTCTTTTTTTTTTTTTTTTTTTGAGACAGAGTCTCAAGCTGTCGCCCTGGGTAGAGTGCCATAGCATCACAGCTCACAGCCACCTCCAACTCTTGGTGTTAAGTGATTCTCTTGCCTCAGCCTCCCAGTAGCTGGAACTACAGGCACCCATCACAAGGCCCGGCTATTTTTTGGTTGCAGTTGTCACTGTTGTTTAGCTGGCCTGGGCTGTCTGTCCCATCATTCTTATCTGGAAACTCAACCAGCTGCCACCTCTTATCTCCGACTTTGCACTGCCTGACCTCCTGCACATACACACACACACCCCCCATGGGGGTGGGGGCAGGTTATATTCAGAATCTTGATGGAAAAATCAAATTGAACCCACAGGGACAGCAGCAGCAAACCAGAGAAATGAAGACATTTGGGGCTTAAAGCGACAAAGAAGTGGGCAACTTCTGAGCTCCCTAAATTTGGATGAAGAGACAACTACATGTTGGGAGCATAACCTTAGACAACTTAATCTCTCTAAACTTTGGTTTTCTCATAGGTGAGCTGGGAATAGTAATATTTGCCTATTTCTTAAGGTGGCTGGGGGTTTAGATGAGGTAGTTCTCTCCTAACACATATGACATTGCAATTTGTACTCAAGAAATTTTTGAGCAGCTTTCACACTGAGGTTTTGGGAAGAATTCTCGCCTGGGCTTCTCTAATTCATTAACTCTATGTTCATAGGGTTAAGTGGAACACAACAAAAATTTGGAGGTAAGTTCACTGCCACCTATTGGCAGAAAAGAGTTTGGTCATTAACTTGGCAAGGTCCACTGGACACTAAACAGATGAATGGACATTTCACAATAGGGACTCTGAGGCACTGCACTGCCAGCATCCTCTAGCCCAGTTGTGATCTTTGTTTGAATCAACCAATTGCTTTGCTTTCTCCATGTAGGATCCAAGACAGAAGAAAGGCTGATCAAGATGCCAAGGTGAGGAAAGACTCCTTCACCTAGTTGACACTGTCAAAGGCGCTTATCCTGGGTGCAGCCATGGCCTTATAAGTAGAACCAAAGTTAAAAGTGGGATTGGATTCAGGGCGGGTTCCTGACTTTCTTCTTTGCACAGAAGACTGATCCTGCTTGCTCGGTGACTCAACAGCAGATGGGGCACAGCCAAACCGTCTGATAAAAATGTGATTGAAAGGATTCCTCATTCAAGGTAGTGGGTCATACAATATCTAACTCTAATTTTTCATGAAAATCTACAGAAATGACAGATTTGTGCATGTGTGTGTGTATATATATATATGATACATATGGGAATTAATTCATAGAAATTCTAATACCAGAATGGGAGACATTAGAGAACTAACATTCACGAAAAATTTCAGAAGCCAGAAGGTGGATGGAGTGAATTAGCAAATAAATTTACTAGAGGGAACCACAGAGAAAGAAGCCTGGAAGGAAGCCAACCAGCAAGATAGAACCAGGATGGAAGAAGCAAATTCAGGTGATTCATATAAGAACTATGTGCAGAACTGTACCAGCTCGAGTACCTTCATAGAGAATGCAAAATAACACCCCCAAAAGCACCCAGGAGGACACCCAGGAGCTGGGTGTGCAGAGGGGGAAGCAGACCCCAGAATAAATGCCCTGTCATTTCAGCTCAGAGGGGTAGGAGCATGCCCCCAGGTAACGTCTGACAGCTGATATGCCCCATCCATGCACAGAGCTACTCTGTCAGCTGTTTCCATGTAGGGAGCTGCATGGAAACCCACGCAAGTCCTAAACTGATCAAACCCACTCCTTCACGTACATGTCTGAATGGAAAAGCTAGGTCCACCTAGCCATAGAGCTGGGCCATACAAATGAGAAGAAGCATGGTAAACAGAACAGCTGACTTGGGAACAAACAAGTGACTCAACGACGAGGACAGAATTTAAAAAGATACTAATTAGAGTCTTAAGGAAAATCAGACAGTACATGCATCCATAAACTCGAAAACAGCTTGCTATGAAAAGAAGGCAACAAATGATAAATAAGAAGTCCTTAAAATTGTCTCGGCACCCACAGCACAGCACAGTGGTTACAGTGCCAGACACTTGCACTGAGGCAGGTGGGTTTGAGCCTGGCCCAGGCCAGCTAAACAACAATGACAACTGCAACAAGAAAATAGCCAGGTGTTGTGGCAGGCACCTGTAGTCCCAGCTACTTGGGAGGCTGAGACAAGAGAATCACTTAAGCTCAAGAGTTTGAGGTTGCTGTGAGCTGTGATGCCACAGCACTCTACCAAGGGTGACATAGTGAGACTCTGTCTCAAAAAGGAAAAAAAAAAAAAAGTCATTAAAATTAAAAAATATAATTGCTAAACTTAAAATTCAATAGTAGTGCTGGGGGACAGACAAAGTTGAGGAAGTCTTTCAGAACATGCAACAAAATGATCAGAGGAAGAAAATATGAAGAGGAAGATTAAGAGACATGGAGGATCAGCCCAGATGGACAAATAAGTGGCTAGCAGGAGCTATAAAAAGAGACACAGAGAAATGAGACACTGAAAAAACAATAATCAAATAAATAAGAGAAGCCAGTTTTCCAGAACTGAAGACCGTCTGTAAGGGAGAGCTGAGATTCCACTGGCCTCTCCTTGCAGTGCAGCCTGGAACTGGCTGTGATGGCTGGGGCTCCATCATCCCCCTGGGACCACAGGTAGACCTTACGAAGGACACAGCCTGGGCTCTTTATGGGCACCCCTGAGCCCCTTCCTAGTTTGAAGTGCCTACCTCCAGATTAACTTTCATCTTAGGTGAGTCACTGATTTTTTGTTTTTCTTGCAGGTTTTCGGTTATGTAGCAACCAGATTTTAACTCTATGAGGTCGAATATGGTAGTCATTAATCATGTGGTTATTTAAGTGTACATGTAAATTAATTAAAACTAAATTAAATGAAAAATTCATGTCCTTGGTCACACTGGCCACATTTTAAATTCTCAATTGCCACATGAAACCAGTGGCTACTGCAGTGGACAAAGCAGAAATAGAACATTTTCATTGTCACGTAATGCTCTATTGGAAAGTACCTCCCTGACTCACACAAGTCCCTTCTCACAAAGATTCCTGTACTCTGGTAAAGAATCCAGCCTCTGAAACGCCTGGCAGAGTGTGTGCCGTCATGACGTCTGACTGTGGAGAGTACAGAGGACTCCTGGAGGGAAGGCGTCTGTGAAGAACTTTAATGCTCACAGCAATGTACAGAAGCTGTTCCCTGCAGACCGTGCAGCTTTCACAAGCACCAATCATGTTAGTCTAACATTATCAATGTGTAGGATGATTGGAGATTAGCTAATATTTTAGAGATTGTTGAAGGTAAAGGTGAGGGTTTGGTACTCAATAAGGCAAACCCCGAGGAGTTATCAATGGCTTCTAAATAGAGGGAATGACAGAACAGGACAGCACTTAAAGCTGGGTGGGCACAGGAAGGAGCTGGGAATAGTTTAGAGGCCACACAGAAATCCAAACTCAGAGGTACAAGACCGAACCCACTTGTGGCAGAAGGAATTGAGACATAAGACATCTCAGCAGCAGACCTACAGGATTGTCCCACTGACTCTAGAGCAACATCAAGGGACCCCTCCGTCCCCTCTAAAAGTGGGACCTTTGAAGTTCTCTGCTCTTTCAGAGCAGTGGAGCAACCTTGCCGGTGGAGGGAAGGCGGAGGCGGAGCTCTGGGAGGAGAAGTCTGAGACGCCCAGCCGCATTTCCCCAAAATACCAGGCGAAATTTGCAGGCCAAGGGGGGAGTTAAGGCTGGAGATGACAAATTTGGGAATCATTTGCCTGGAATTAAAATCAAAATCAGAGAAGTTGATGAGATTGCTAAGAGAAAAATCATAAAAGAAAAGGAAAAATTCCAAAGATAGAACATCAGGGCAAGCCTGAGTGTGGAACAGAAAAAAGACAACGTTGGAGCAGAAGAGGGTCAGGGTCAGGGAGGAGAGTAGTGAGAGCTGAGGGAGGACGCTGTAACAGTTTCAAATGCTGCAAATGAGGCACAGAGAGTAAAGGCCTAGAACTGCCTCTGAATTGGTGAAGGCAATTGAGTAGGGGCTGAGCGTGGAGGCCAGGTTTTCATGGGCACATTCATCCACGGGTAGACAGGAAAAGTAGGAAGCAGTGTGGTGGTAAAGGGAAGGACGGAAAAATAGAGATGCAGCTTAAGAGTTAAGAAATGACTGAGTTTATGCTGGGAAATCCCTAAAAGATGTTTTATCTGGTCCTGCATTTATTTCACCCTGGTTTTCGCTAATACAAATGAGGCATGCTCTTAAAGGGGTCAGGTCCCCCTCGCTGTCCATCAACATGCAGAGAATCCTCTTACATTCTCCTGGAGACAGTGTCACTGGCAAGAACAAAGCTGAGCTGGGGACGAATGTCGTTGTGTCTTTCCTACAGAGCGACGTGTAACAGGGTCAATGAAGCTCACCTGGGCTCCCAAGTAAAAGGGGAAGGAATCGTGTCAAAGGAGGGATGGGACAGACGAACAGCAAGTTGTGATCTGAACGATGTCACAGAAAACAAGCATTAGCACCCAAGCCAGGGGCCAAAAACTGCACAAAATCCTTGTGAGCAGGAAGGAAGAACCAAAGTAATGTAGGAAGACGGTAGCAGCTGCTGGCAGAGTAGACTCTGGGTCTCTTTTTGTAAAACTGGATAGTTATTATAACAGGGTTAACAGAGATGCTGCCCTTAAAATGATCTCTGTCATCTCCACACCCAACCCAGCCTCAACCCTCCTGTCCCTCCCAACAACGCAAATTCACTGTAAAATTAATTTGCAAACACAGATTTTATCTGATCATGCAATGTGTTTAAAAAGACATGAGAGAAAAAGAAAACCTCTCATCTGCTCCTTTATTCCTGTGAAACAAGTGTGAGACAGACCCCTGCCCCCGAAGCAGCTCTCATCTGTGATCCCCATTCATTTCAGTGCTTGGCCTCCCTCCCTTGCACAGGCCCTCGGCTCAGAGCCGGTTGTTTTGCTGCTGAGCTTCAGCTTTGAATCAAGTGCTCTTCCATCCCACCTCCCCTTTCCTCTGCAACCATTCAAATCCAAGTCATTCTTCAAGAACTTATATGATAAACTCATGTATTAATCTCCTTAATTCTTTCTAATACGTTACAACAGTGATTCTTCCTGGGGAAGGAGGGAAGAACCAAATACACATATCCCAACCACCTCAGGGGCTTTTGCAAACTCACCCTCTCATCCCATAACTTGATGTGTGCCCCACAGCCATCTGTGGGTATCACTGCCCTGCAATGGAGTTCCATATGTTTACAGCTATGCCCATCACTCATTCTTAATCACACAGAGTGACCTTTCCCACACATATGACCCAATGCCCTGCCTGTAAACTCCTTGAGGACCTGAACTACACGGCCATACTCTGAGCCTCATGCTGAGCACAGGTGTGTGCCCGTGTTCCACCAATGTCCAGCTCACCTCCCTCTAGGGATGTCGTGGGACTGTATTTCTCCAGCCCACTTTGAAGTGATTTATTTTGATAAGTGAAATAAGAGTGGAAATAGAATCTCAATGCAACTCTATAACTACAGTGACACTCCCTGCTAATTTGTGTTTAGCATGTGACACAACAGAAAAACAATCATTTGTTAAATTGCCGAAACTTGGGAGCTGTTTGTTTCTACAGGATAACCTTGGTTCTGAAAGTGGAACCTGACCAACAGCATCCAGGCACTTGTTACAAATATGAGACTTCAGCTCTCACTGTAGACCCACTGAGTCTGCACCTGCATTTTAACAAGCCCTCCTCATGGTCCATGTGGCTATCAAAGTTTGAGAAGCAATAACCTTTACTATCCTGACTAGTACACAAATTGTTGCTTAAGTGGCTGAATTAATACTTCAGTGAGTGCACAGACAGCAAGGAAGGCTGATAATCCATGGTACGTGGTGGCAAAAAAAGAAAGCTTGAATGACAGATAATATACATAATGATATGAGGGAAGGCTGGAAAACAGAGTCCAGTAGTGTGTGCTGGTCCTGTTGGTTATGTTTAATGAGACGCAGTAGAAAGAAAGGCACCTAGGAAAGAATTAATTGCACATAATCAGGAACAGAAGAGACTCAAGACGGTAGGGCAATGATGTTATGCACTTGATACCACAGAATGGTTAAAACTTGATGATAATTTTTTAAAATAAGTAAATAGAATTATTAAGTAATACATTTGAAACCATCTTTGAGGGAAAGAAAGAAAAGATTCAAGAAAATACACCGAAGGGACTTCCGAGTGAGAGGACAGTTCTTCTCAACAAATAAAAGATAAAACTCTGAAAGTTGAATAAATAGGTCAACGTAAACGCAGGTTTGACCATAGGATCACATCAGGGGATGCTCTCACCACTGTGACCGAGTGGGTTTAGGAAGCTGTCTCAGGGTAATGAGGATGTACGAGTGCTGAAAGTATCCAGTGAATCCTTTCTGTTGGACAAAAGGGCTCAGGGAAAACATACAAAAGGCATGGTTCTCCCTCAAAGCTGTTGGATCCAATGGCTCCCCTTTTACTTGGGAGCCCAGGTGAGCTTCATTGAACCTGTTACAGGGAGAGAGGACAGGTCATACAGGCCAAAAAGAGAAATGCAGCATATCTAAGAAACAGGTCCTGGTCTGCCCTGCCCACCACGGCAGCCTTGAGCCACGTGAGACCCGTGAGCCTGTCCCTGGCCTTCTTGCTCCTGCGTGGGAGTGGCTGTGTGCTCCTCCGTTCCATTATTTATGAGCTTGGGGCAAGGGATCAAATAAGTTGTCCTTTTAGTTTATTGGTCTCCAGAAGTAAAGACTACCTGGGATATTTTTCAAAGTTACTCCCTGACCTCCAAACTCAAGATATATGACACCCCACCTCCTCCAGTGAACACTGCCAATACAGGCATGGGAGAGCACAGCTCATCATATGTGAAGGGGCAGCCCTCATCTTCCAGTACGTGGGGAGTTTGTGCCTCACAGTTCTACAACACTTAGTGGTCTGGAGCATCTTGAACTATAAACATTGTTTCCACATATCTTGAAATAGTCATATCTTAAAATAGTTCATGTACTATATTTTCTTTGATGGCAGACCTGACCACTGCATCTAGCTGATTATGGCATAGATGATATCGCCAAAGTACTTACTTGTTTACTAAGACAGACTTTTGCACAGTCTATAAAGTCGAGTGTGCGATTTTATTTTATTTGCTGGAGTTACATCATTTTGACCTGAGAAATGGCTGGGCTACAGGGAGCAGATTATCATCATCCTAATTCACCAACGAACAGACCTTTTCAAGTTGCAGTACCTGCTGACAAACTGGCAGAAAGATCAAAAATGCTCTGAATATCACACCAGTTCAGACAGGTTGTCTGGTCCTTTTTATTAACCCTTTCTTTGAACACATACTTAATACCATACAACATTTGACAGTTATATGTAATTTGGGGGTGGGGACTTTGTGTGGGTGCCAGGAGTTGGCTCATTTACAGATGTTTACTGAGTCACTACATACATGTGTTCTTTCCACATAAAAACACATCTGAATATTTGGGGCATTTCTGTACTACTTATATAGAGATTAAAAGACATTTGAGCATTTCCTTAAATATCCTTGTATAGAAGATCAGATCTTGTAGTAAATCGTGAAGCAACAGAGCAGAGAATTAGTCTGATGAGAAGTGGGTTCCCAGGTGGAGTCAGAGCAAACCACAGGGTGGAAATTTTATTCCACACACAGGCCTGGAACTCCAGTTACCCCCTTAGTACACTTTCCTATTAGGCAGAAGGGTCAATGCACATTTGCTTTGCATAGTAACCAACATTAACTGAGTGCCTACTCCACACCCCAAATGCTGTGGTAACAGGGACACAGAGATGAGCGTGCAGAGAGACTTCCATAGATCCCAGATTCCCTGGGTGACATCCCCAGGGAAAACTGCAGTGTGGTTTCCTGTGATAATTACATACAGATCACTTTCTGCCCATTCATGGATCTACAGGCAGATTTGCAACAAAAATGAATGGAAACCGTTTTTAGGGATGGCTGCCCCTTCAAAACTCAGTTGCCAGCAACCTGCTAATTTGCCAATTTTCAAAAGCTCTGGAAGTCTTACATTGTTTCCTGCTTATGTCAGTACTGTTTTCTTCTGGTCTCTGCATTTCCAGGGGCAGGGATCATGTCTACAAGTTATTTATGTGACTACACCATGAAGTCTCTTTGCCCTGCCAGGCCTCTGGGGGAAGAGTTCCGCTTCTGCACCAACAGCTCACTGTTCTGTGACCCAAAGACTCTCTGTCTTAGTTAACATTTTTTTTTTCTGTTTTGAGTCGTCTATATATGAATGCCCAAAACAAAAGAAAAAATAACAATATCAAAACGTTATTAAAAGGACAGACCATGAGAGCTATAGAACCCAAGCCCTGAACATCAGATTGGGCCCACACAGTCTCTCTGGGGTAAGCAAACCTCCTAGTGTCCAGGCCACTGCCCTGACCCCTGGTGCCTGTGTCCACCCCTAGTATTACCCCATCTCAGTAGTTTCTTTAAAATAAAAAGCAAACCCTTAGAGGACTTTACAAATTTACAAGGAAGTTCTCGCATTTTCTTATGCAGTTCTCATAACCATCCTGTGAGGTCAGCACAGATGGGGAACCTGAAGTGAGGTGAGTAAGGGCTCACAACAGCGAGCAGCAGAATTAGGACCTGAGTGCAGATTTTCTCTCTGCCTGGTAGGTTGGGTGGGCTCCCTGGGTGATAAGTTGGGCCGCTGGCCTTCCTTTGCTGGCTGCTGGAATCAGATGCGATGCTGCCAAGTAACAGGGTCTCAGACTCCAGGGCACACCCAGTATGAGAAGGAAGCAAGCCTGGATGTGGGGATGGGCCACCTGCAGCATGGGACACCTTTAGCCCTAAAACACCCTTCTGGGAGCTCTGAAGTGGGTACAAATAACCCAGGAAGGGCACAAAGACAGTTCCAAGACAGGGGCGAGGTCACATCACAAAGTTTCCTTTCTGAGCAAGTGTAAAGCTGTGACTGACAGAAGCATAATTAAGAAAATTCCACCCTCGGGCCATTAGGACAGAAGACACAAACCAAAGCAGGAAAGGAGAGCAGTGGAGACCCCCCAGAACAGACAGACAGGGAGCTTCAGATGGAAGAATGTGGTCTTGCTCTCCCTCCCCGAAAAGCACGCAGGTGCCCCAAGCCCAGTTACCAATCTGCTTCTGGGAAGACAAAGCAACACAGCAGAGGTGGGTATTCAGTCTTCCTTCCCATGCTTAGACCCACTTTCAGAGATGCTGTGTACCCCCCAGTATATGTTTGCTACATAGAGGACGAGTGGGACCCCCCGTAATGGGCGGGAGCAGAAGAAACAGTAGGATGAGAAAAGGACAGTAAGGAATTGTCACAAGCCAGCCCTGAATGGATTAGCAACATGTGTGAGTCTGACACAATCAGCTCCAGGAGCTGCACATGGATCTGGGCCCAAGTCTGAGCTGGGGGAGAGGAAAGGGAAGGAGGCTCCCCATTGCTGGTGACGTTGCCGACTAGCTGTGGCTGTATGACTTGTCACAGGGACATCAGCGAAGGAGGAAAGGACAGGGAGAGGCACATGCTGTGTTATTACCTGCCTGAGAGCCTGCAGGCTGACCCGAGGCCACGGCAACAGATAATCTCCTTAAATGTCTTCCGCATCTCTTGGCTGCGGAAGGCGTATATCAGGGGATCCATCACAGAATTACACATGATGAGTATAAGGTACATGTTGAAGTGAGACATAAAACAAGAGCAGTAGAGGTTCTGAGGGCACGAAATCATGAGGATGAGGTGGAGGAAGAACGGGGCCCAGCACACAATGAACACGCCCAGCAGCATGACCAGGGTGACGGCCCCCGTCATGCTTGTCCTCTGCCGCTGGGAACTGCATCCCGGCAGAGCTGCCATATGCTTGACGTGCGTCCGGGCCAGCAGGAACATGTGGATGTACAGAGACACCATGAGGAAGAGCATGGTGAAGAACAGGGAGATGAGGCAGATGACCACGTACGTGGAGTCGTAGTAAACGATGAAGACGGTGCCGCAGCCCGTGCAGAAGGTCCAGATGCCCGCGATTATCACCCCGGACCTCTTGGCCGTCATGATGTGGGGGTAGCGCAGGGCGTAGAAGATGGTGACGTACCTGTCCACCGCAATGGCCAGCAGACTGCACATGGAAGCCACCACGGAGATGCAGATCATGGAGTCGAACACCGTGTCCATGTGACGCACAAAGGCGTCCGCCATCACCAGGTGCTGGTTGTTTATTAAGTAGATGGTGATGG
Source organism: Loris lydekkerianus (assembly GCA_963574355.1). Classification (NCBI taxonomy): domain Eukaryota; kingdom Metazoa; phylum Chordata; class Mammalia; order Primates; family Lorisidae; genus Loris; species Loris lydekkerianus. The sequence goes on from CAUYPK010130143.1 coordinate 15,551, forward strand.
TCTCCCAGGCGTTGGACATGCTCACCAGCAGGTCAGCCACTGCAAGGCTACACACGAAGAAATACATGGGACAGTGCAAGTTCCTGTTCTTCACAATGGCACCTATGACCAAGATGTTCTCCAAGAGGCTGATAAGACCCAGAGTCAAAAATACCTCCACAGCTATGTCCATATATTCACATGGTGAAGACTTGTTTTTGGCACTTGGGTCTGAAAGGTTGCCCTCTGTAGCATTCAGGTTGAGATCCAAGAAATGCAGGTGAAATGAGGAATTCATTGCTGGAGAAAAATGCTCCTCTTGTTGGCACAAATATACTGTAAAACAGGTTTTTAAGTTGACAATCTACCAAAGAACTACAACAGCATGCCTAAAGCAAAGACACCCCCCCCAAAAGAGGTGCATCAGTAGGAGGTGAATCCTCCTGACACACAGGCTAAGAATTCTTCCCAGCCTCTGGTGCTCTCCTGCCTAATTCTGTTTCACATAAGCCTTCATAGAGTGATGTTCATCTCCGTGTGCCCAGGACAGTTCCACTTTTTATGCCCATTGTCCTTGCACCCAAGTTCACTCTCAAAAGTGCCCCCAGTTCATAATCTACAAGATCCCAGCCAGTCACATTCCTAAAGCTACCACACTCCATTTTCCTAAAGTTAGCTCCAATTTCTGAGGAACATGCAGACCCCTGTTCCTTTAAGAGAGACAAATACATTCAGAACATTTGTCCTGGCACTTCTCAAACCACCAGGAACCAGCCTTCATAGTTGTCCCCGAGGCCATAACCAAGGCAGTCTGCTACCTTGAGCATAGCACATGCCAAAAGGAACCCTCTTCAATGTGCAAGCTTAAGTTGCTCATACATGCTAAAACTGAGGAAAATAGAATACTGTTTTTCCCTAAGAAATATTTAACCCTGACTTCTACATTATTTGGAATGCCATGAAGTCTGATTAATAGATGGTTTTTATAAGTTCCACGTGAGCACAGTATGAAGAACTAAGCAATTTAAATGTGCTAAGTACTAAGCAGACACTTCACTTCTTTGTTGCCCAATTTCTCTCTCCTGATTTATATTCAAAAATCCCGTCGATCCCCAAACTCAGAGCACAGCTGGTGAAAGCGTTAGAATTTGTGTCATCCTTCTAATCATCAATATTGGTAATCATAAGAATTTAAGGAACTGTAATCTTTTGGTGTACACGGATGTCCATCCAGTTCCATCTCAGAGATATCAACCAATTATATATTAAACACCATACCACGCTGTTTTAAAATTCGCTGGACAAGCTGACTGCTACCACCCTTTCTTACTCTTGTAGGGCAAGCATGATTTTGCATTTGTTTCCAGGCTATTTCGAGGAAATGGAAAGTTGTGGCTAGTTACCGGCGCTGGTCCTGGATTCTTCTCCCGCACAGGGCGCGTCTGTCCCGGGACAGCGCTCCACCACGGAGGGCACTGGCACACACGGGCTCCGACGGCAGCGCGGGCTCAGCCCAGTGCCCAGGCAGCCGCCTCCAGCCACAGCACCTGCGGCCCCGGGCGGCCACGGCTAGTCTGCCGGAGCGGGCCCCGCCCCTCCACGCCCTTTCCCCGCCCCTCACCCTATCCCGGTGCTGCCTGCTCGCGCCCCGCCCCCGCCTCCCACCCTATCCCGGCGCTGCCCGCCCGCGCCCCGCCCCCGTCCCCCACCCTATCCCGGCGCTGCCCGCCAGAGCCCCGCCCCAGCCCCGCCCCTTAACCTATCCCGGCGCTGCTCGCTCGTGCCCGGCCCCCGCCCCCGTCCCGCGCTCCTCCCTCAACTGCTCCTACGGCCTTTCCCGCCCGCTTGGATCCTCTGTAGCCCCAGGCAGTCCGGCCGTGCGGTTCGCGGGTCCCTTCCCCGCCTCACCTATGAGAGAGAACAGCGTTCTGCTCCTATGTGTGAAAACTTCCCCCAAAGTGCTTCTGAGTGTTTTTGTCTTTGTTTTTTCTCCTTCCTCGCTGGTTGCTCTTTATTCCTTTTTTTTCCTTGCTCTTGCGCACTGTTTAAAACGCTGAGCTTGAAGGCCACTCCGCGTCTCCGTCTCCCCGCAGAGCCCGAGCCCGGGAGCCCTCACTGTGGTTCCGCAGCACCCCTGGCCCCAGGCTCTAGCTCCTCCTTCAGGACTGCACCTGCTGCTCCAGGCTCTGTACACCTCATCGGGCTTTTAGAGAAGAGAATTTCCTCTGGCCAATAATCCTGGCTTTGACAGTTTCTGGACTTTCCATTTCTCTGACACTGAAAACACCGGTCTTCAAGCCCCAGAAGGATCTTCCCGTACAGCACTGTAAGTGGTTGCACAACCAACAGCTGCATGGCCCTGCAGGGCGCATGGGGCTGTTTCTCTGAGACCTTATTTGTGAGTCACATGTGATCAGACAACGACGTTCCCAGCAATGTGAGCACAGGAGATGGAGACCTGGGTGGTCCAATGCCACTGGGAGTCCCACTGCCCATTTGGGATTCTGGGAGGGGATTCCTTATGTTGACACAAGGCACTGGGGATGTGTATGAGGAAGGGAACAGCTGCCAGAAAGCACCTGTAGATTTAGGGCATTCCCCCCATGAGCTTATACCCAAGATCAGAGAGAGTTCTTCAAAAGATCCTGGTTTCCCAATAAAGTGCTAAAAGTGGAGGTTCCTGTTTAAGATGATCTTGTGGACTGTGTGGCATGGCCACCTCCCATGCTGGCCAGGTGGCATTGATCTTACAGCCCTACGTGTAGGGCTATACTAACTTTTGTACATGAATTCTTTTCCTTAGTCTTTACAAAGCCTACGAAGTGGGTTTTATTATCATCCCCATCTCCCAAAGAAGGGTACCAGTGCCTAGAGAGGTCATGCAGTAAACCCACTCTCCCAACACTGGACAGCAGTGGCACTGGGACTTGAATCCGGGCAGCCTGGCCCTCTAAGCACTCTGCTGGCCATTGGGCATTATTTTTTTAAAAGGCTGCTAGATGTTAGTTGAAGTTCTCTTGTCTTGTACAATTAATATCTTCACTAGGTTTTGTTATTTCGGTTACTTGACTTGGTTAAATAAGGTAGGGAGAGATTTCAATTATTTTTCTATTCTGAAACAGTTTAAGTGGGATAGGAATTACCTGTTTCTTGCAGGAAAATAATTGAATCAGGGTCAAGGGAAGTAAGAAAATGTAGACTGACCTCTTCAACTGCACCTATCGTTGGACACTTCTGTCTCCTGAAGAGCATTCTGATAACAATGCTTAATGCACAGCAACAAAGCAGTCTATGAACCAGGGAGTTCCACCTGAAACATTCCTTTTTAGTGAAACAAAACTTGGTGTTTATTTCTTGAGCAATGACAACAGAGGTACTGTGTATCACCAATTCAATGCACAGAGAAGACATATGGAGTCATATCTATGAAGCTGCTTTTTCTTCTTCTTCTTCTTTTTTTTTTTTCTTAAAGACAGTCTAATTCAGTCACCATGGGTAAAGTGCCATGGCATCACCATAGCTCACAGCACCAACCCTGCCATCTGGTGTCCAGATAGATTTCACGCTCTATGAAGCTTCTGAGAGGTTCGATTTTCTGAGAAGCACACTCTGAGGGGGTCCTCTGTGCAGGACACCATGGGAAGTCCCTGGGGTCCAAACCTGTGGAAGGTGGGGCAGGAGGGAAGAAGAAGAAACAGGCCCACCAGCCCCGGCCCTCATATCCCACTTGGCTCTGTCACCAGCAGCAAGCTGCCTTTGGGACAGTGTGAAATCTTCCAGGGTGGGCCAAGCTGACCACCCCTGCAGTTGTGCAGCAAATCTCCCCAGGAAGGGTCTGGGTGGCTCTCATGGCATCAGCAAATTCTCATTGAATACCACCTGTGTGGCAAGACCCATGCTCAATGGGGGATGGAGAGGTCTGGTGCAGAGACAAAGTTCCCCTGCACGGAGCAGTGAGACAGCAGGACATAATTCCAAAATGTTAGATACAAATATATTAAAATTCCAAAGAGCATAAAGCACTTTCCTATATGAGCTTATTTTCCCCACAGCAGCCCCGGGAGATATTGCAATTATTGCCATTTTCATAGATTCAGACTTTGAGGCTCAGCAGAGCTGAATGGAGTTTCTGACCCTGGCCTGATAAGTGATGACACCAGTTGCTGACCCTAATCTTCCCATCCCAAAGCCCCCGTTGAAGGATACACACCTGATTGTATCCATGTGAACATTAGACAACAGAGTCCTAAATATGTACCACATTTCCTATCTTATTTACAAAAACAGAAAATGGAATGAATACTTTTTGAGAGCCTGCAATACCCAATACTGTGATCTGCATATCCATATTTTCAGTGAATTTTCCCAGCAACTGTACAAAGTCAATCCTCTCCCCACCATCTTACCAATGAGGAGACTGAGGGTCAGAGTATGACTTCTCAGCTGGTGATGAGAGCAGGAGTAGGATCTGAATCCAGGCTTCTAGGCAATGTCTGTGCTGAATCCAGAGTACAGGTAGTTAAATCTTGTGGCTTGGTCCCACTGCCACAGAGGAGGAAATGTGAGTGCTCCAGGATCCCAAAGATAGGCTTCAGAGGAATAGAGGTAGAGGGAGAGGCAAGGAGTGAGAGTTGACCAACTAAATAGGCAAGCAAGGGGCACATGGATGAAGCATGAGATAAGAAACTGAGGGCTGAAGGGTGAAATGGAGGTTGCCAGGTGGGAGAGGTGCAGGACCCCACAGCAGGGTGAAGAGGTGGAGGGAGCAGACCGCTTTGAGAAGGGAGAGAATGCCAGCAACAGAGCAGGGTTGACTGGGGAGGGAAGCAGGGAGGACATGTGATGCTCTACAGGTCACCCAAAGGTTCTGAGTCTAGTTTAAGAGCAATGGAGTGCCTTGCACAGTTTTAAGCAGGAAGGTAACAGGTTCAGATTTGTAGCTTTAGAAGATCAGTCCAGCCATGGTGAGGAGATAATATTGAAGAGCTTAAGAGTGGGGAAGGCTGTAAGCCAATGGCACCCCCCTACCCTGAATTCTCAGCTGAGGAAGCCTGCCTCTGCCCTTCAAGTGCTGAGTCCACTTGAGAACACAGGTGTGGAAGCTTGTGATGATAATATATTTGACAAGTGCTATCATACAGGAGGTGTGGAGCTGAGGGAGGAGCTCCAGGGCACCAGGGAAGATGATAGAGTAGGTGAGGATCTTTGGGTGGATGGAAAAAGGAAAGGCATTTGAAGGAAGGAACAGCTCGTGCCAAGTACAGAGACAAGAGTAGTGTCATGGGGTGGGAGAAGACTCTTCTATAATTTGCAAGTGTTTCCATGTCCTTGGCAGATCAGGGGAATCCTATAACATTTTAACTAGGATGATAACCTTAAAATATTGGTAAGTTAGGTGGGTCATTCCAACAACAGTGTAGAGAATAGTACAGGAAAAATCAAGAAAAGGAAATTATATGAGAGCCTGTACCAAAGAGTGACAATAGAAATGGAAAAGAGAAAAGAGATCCAAAAAATATTGAGGGGAACCTCATTCAGTTTCCCCAAAGTCATATACCACTAAGTGGCGAGAACAGTTTTCCTGACTGCAACGTCCTATAGACATTCCACTAAACCATAATGATTCTTTTATATAGATTTTATAAAATGCAAACATAGAAAATTCAGATATGTAATATCCAAAAAACAATGGATATTTAGATGCAAATCAGTTTTAATCTCCCAATTAGTATTTACTGATTACAGTGTTCAACATCATAAGCATCAATATAAAATATCAAATGAAAACTAGACCACTTTTATAAACTAATTATTAATACCTTAGAATATACCATGTCAATAAACATGGGAAAGCCCAAAGTTTTTCAAATCCATCTTTGCACTACTTAAGCCTATGCATGGCCTCTAGGCAGCTGGCTCTGGGACTAGTGGGGCTAGTGAGGGCCCACACTAGCGTCCTCTGCTGGCTGATGTGTGCTCTCTAGTGGCTGCTTATGACAGCCAAGGTAGTCTTCACCACAGGGAGTGGCAAGATATACATCCCATTGAGAATATGTAAACTATTGATCCCTCTCCCCCAAAACTATGCTACTAAAAAAATGTACACACACTATTGCTGAAAATTTGTAAGTAAGGAGGTTGATGAAGGGACAACTCCACAGACAAAAACACTACGTTAATATAGACCATTCCCCATTCACCATGGGACAGGACAGGTAATCTAGCCATTGGCCACAAAATGTCTATATAAATGGCACCTAATTTGCAGGTGGATAAAAGTGTCACTGGAAATAAAACCAAATTTCAAAGACTGAATTTGCCTCAATTCTTAGAAGCAATAGAACATTTTTTCAGCAATAAAAATGCATTTCATTTTGGCAAATACCTTATTTCCTTCCAAATAGTTGTAAAATTACTTTACTATAAAATAGTTCTAGAAATGTTTTTTAATAAAAGTAAATTCAATTCTCAATGTGAAAATCATTTTAGAAGTCCCATTTAGATTCCTATATTCACTGCTTGCTATGATATATTTAAAGTTAAAACTTGTTTAAACTCTGATGTAGTTTTATTTATATTTAATATATACCACTCTTAAAAACATCTGGCAGCAATGTACTCTTTTCTGTTTAAAAACAATGATTATTTTCAACCATTCTAAAATGTTTCTTAAACTATGTGTAAATGTGCCCTAAAATTCCAATTCAATGCTCATCAACAATGTAACCTGCATAAGGACCACACATATTTTAAAATTAGAAGGAGAGATACAAAAGATTATATTGTCAAAATTAAAAGATGAAAAGCAGGGAGGGGAGGGAGGCAAGCAAGATAGCAGACCAGAAGGATCATGCAGCTGAACTTTACTAGTAGGACTGGTGGAAAAGAGAGAACTCAGCCATACCCAATTCAGAGACCTTACCTAGAGTCCTAGCTCTGGGATCACAGTGAGGAGGTGGTGAGCTGGATACAGTGTGTGATCCAGAGTGGTGGAAATCTAACTCATTGGGAAAGTGATTGCAAGCCACCAGAACTGGCCAACCCCCTAGAAAGTCCCCCCATGAAGGTCCAGGATGGGAGGGTGTCTTTAGGACTTTTCATTTTGGGGGGGAAGCTGAACATTGAGTGGAAAGCTTGGAAGAGTGGGCAGACTCGAACAATATACAGTGAACAGATTTGAATACTTGTTGGTGTGGATTTGCCATCAGTTTGGTGGCTGGCAACGCAGCCATTCTGGAAAGGTTTTGGCTGCCAGGGGGCTGCCATTGTGGGGAGGTCTTAGAAGGGGCCTAAAGCAGGGCCACCTTAATTCTGCCTGCCGGGATTATAACTCCTACTCTTGGGACATGGCTGAGGGACTCCTACACCCTATGGGAACTGGAGTCAGGGAGAACTGTGAGACCAACCCCTGAAGGATTCTGAAGAGCTTTCAGATTCCAACCCCAAAGGGTCTGAATGCTGAAGAAACAATTGCTTTCACAGAGGGCAACTAAGTTAGGAATAAGGACCATACAGATTTCCGGCTGTGTTCTCCATCTCCTAAAAAACCACAGCACCACTTCATGTCCCAGCGACATATTGCAACATATATATTCCTATTAAAGTTGGTCCTTTCCACCATATATATACATATATGCACACACACACACACACACACACATAATTATTTTTAGTAATTTTTAAAACATTTTTGTTTCTTTCACTTCTTTTCTATGTTGCTAAGGTTGCTGCTGTTTTGGGATATTTGAGCTTTCTTTGTTTTGTTGAGTTCTGTTTTGTTTTTGCTAATTTGCTTGGTTGGTTCTATATTTAACTTCCGTTTTAACTTTCATCAAGAGCAAGGGTTTCTGTATTTCTGGTCACAGCAGAGGAAGAATTTGGCTTTGCTCAGGCTGGTAAGAAGCTCCTGATTTCAAGGAACCCACTCAGGCCCAGCCTGAAAAATGTTTGAATTGCAGGCATGGCCTTCACACCGTGCTCGTCAATACCATTTCTTCTATCACTCTCATTCTCTCTTCCTGCCCTCATTCTCTCCTGTTCTTTAATTCTTTTCTTTCATCTTTTACCCTTTCTTTGATTTTTCTCTTTCCTTCTTTTTTCTTCTTTCTTTAGTTTCCTCTTATTTCTCCCTGCTTGTGCATTACCCTTCTCTTCCTTTTGGCCTTATAACAAGAGGCTACTTCTGAGATAAGGTTATTTAAACCAAAGGAGGAAGCAAGAAGAAAAGGTGGATAAGGAGGTGAACGAAAGAAAGAACACATGAGGAGGACCCAACAGAAAAATTGGGGCAGCTTGAAAAACCAGAACAGACCAATTCCACCAAGGGACCATGAGGCAGCTACTACAGAAAACTCCACCTATAAAGAATTAATGGATTTGACAAAGAGGAATGTAAAATATGGATGATAGGCGTGGTGTCTGTAATTCAGTGATTAGGGCACCGGCCACATGCACCAGGGCTGGTGGGTTTGAACTTGTCCTGGGCCTGCTAAACAACAATGACAGCAACAACAACAAAATAGCTGGGTGTTGTGGTGGGCATCTGTAGTCCCAGCTACTTGGGAGGCTGAGGCAAGAGAATTGCTTAAGCCCAAGAGTTTGAGGTTACTGTGAGCTGTGATGCCATAGCACTCTACTGAGGGTGACGTAGTAAGACTCTGTCTGAAAAATGTGTATATATGGATAACAGACAATAAAAGGAATGGATGAGAAAATGGAAAGATACAACCAAAAGTCAGATGAGAGATATCTAGAATATAGAAAGAATATGGCAGAGCTTAAGGAAACGAAGGAGATAATCAAGGAATGTAAAGATGCAGAAGAAAGTATCAAAAATACATTAGACCATGGAGAAGAAAGGCAATCAAAGAGGCAGAAAGGAAGAGAGAGAAAGCAGATCACTCACTTAGAGAATTTCAAGACTGCATGAAGGGTTCAAACTTACAAATAATAGGGATCCCTGAAGGAAAGAAGATTGTCCCTAAGGAATGGAAGCCCTACTGGAAACTATCATAAATGAAAACTTCCCAAGTTTTACTAAAGACAGATTCCTTTCAGATGGATATTGAACCCCAGGTCATCCCAACTCAAATAGAGCTTCTCCAAGACACATTGCAATGAACCTGTCCAAAGTCAAGATGAAAGAAAAAATACTGTGGCTTTGTGTGGGTTTGTTAGAGAAGATTGTGATACATAGATTTTGAACAACTCACAACACAAAGTTTAAATTTCTGCTTTAAAGATTAAAAAAAAATTTTCCTAGAAGTGAAAACATTGATAACTGCCTAGCTAAAAAGTTGAGTGATTTTTACTTTCAGGGTATTGATCTACTTCATCCACAGAGACAGTAAAATCTAAAGCAAATATTAGGATTTTATAAATTAATTGATGATAATTTTTTGTTTATTTAGTTAGTTATTTTTGAGACAGAGCCTCAGTCTGTTGCCCTAGCTAGGTTGCCTCAGTGCTCCTCACTCCCAGCATCTGCAGGCAGGAAATAACCACTAAGGAAAAGCATGACCTATAACAATGTGCAGGCCAGAAGTGACCTCATTAAATAAGGAAAGGTCATACCATTTAACACTTTAGAAAACTGAAAAAGAACTGAAACATTGAGAACATGGCTAAGAAAGTTAGAAAGTGAAAAAGATATACAAGAAAAACAGAGCAATAGAAATAATAATTGTTGTAACAAAATGTTTCAGATCTCTGAACAATTGGAATGCTTCATACAAAATCTTAAGAGTTCATTACAAGGTGGCTATTTTTCTTTTCATCACACATTTTTTTTTTTTCAGGCCAGGGTTTACTCTGTCACTCTGGCTAAAGTACAGCAGAGTCATCATAGCTCACTGCAATCTCAAACTCCTGGATTCAAGGGATGGTCCTGCCTCAGTCTCCTAAGTAGCTGGGACTACAGCCATGAAGCCTGGCCAACTTCATGTAAAATCAATTTTCCCGCCATTGCTCACTTCTTAACAATCTTGTGAAATACCAAGTGAAAGAAACAGGATTTTCACTTGATCAGATGCATTTCTAAGCAGACGATTAAGAAAACAAAAAGTATTTTTGAAGGGTATATGAAATGTTAAACAATTGCCCTGAAATATGTATATAATGTTTTATTGTTACCGCAGAATTATCTCCTATGCATTTTAGAAAGTGAAGAGAAAAAAATAATTCACAACAAATAACTGATAGATTTCTGATTTGCGTATCTTTCTGACTGTGTTGCAAATGATGGGTAGAAAGGACATCAAAAAACTCCACAGGAAAAAAAAAGTGTTTTAGTGAAAACATTCCCAGGTATGGTGAGAAGGCTGACACGGCACTGATTCAAATGAAACATATTTTCTTAGCCAACATCGCCCTCTTCTGTTACAAGGAAGAGATAATATTTCTGTTAAAATAATATTTGGGTTCCTTACTACACTGACACACTTTTTTTTTTTTTTTAGATAAAAATATGCACCATAGATGTGGCCCAACCCATCACCCTCCCTCCACCCAAACCTCCCCCCTCCCTTCCCCTTCCTTGGTCCTTTCCCCATAGTCTTGTGGTATAGTTGGGTTACAGCCTTCATGTGAAAGCTATAGTTTA